>JBBIGA010088707.1:0-11368 GCA_037576975.1 Alestes dentex | reverse complement strand
TGTGTGTGTGTGTGTGTGTGTGTGTGTGTGTGTGTGTGTGTGTGTGTGTGTGTGTGTGTGTGTGTGTGTGTGAAGCCCTGGTTTTGAGGGAATGGCATGGATGGTTTTGAGGGAGTAGCATGCACTCCCTGGAGAGGTGTGAGATTACAATAAATATACCCACATTTGTATGTTATTTAGATTACTTACAGGTGCTGATTTTATTTACCTTTGAGACTTTCGACATACTGCACACTTTCTTAATGTGCAAAATAGTATAATTTCTATGCAGCAGTTGTCATTACTGTTGTTGTTGCCATTGCTGTTGTCACTGACATCATTATCATCAATAGACTGCTTAAAATGCTCTTTTTAAAATACCTATAAACAGGCTGTGACAGATGTCTCCTTCCATGCATCTTCCATGCAACTTCTAAAAAAATGTAAAGAGTAAATAAAAAATAAAATTAATAAAACATTATGGAAGGCATGTTACTTCCACAATGATTATTTTTTTTTATACTACCTCTGGAAAATATTACTCGAGTATGACTACATTGCTGAACTTAAAGAGGCAACAAGTATCAGATCACATCAGAACACAAACCATATTCTGCCCCATTCCCACAATGACTCCTAATGCCTAGATCTAACTCACCTCAGTTTAAATCACATGACCTTAATCAGTGGACATAAAAATCTCAGACTGCAGGCATGTATTGCTGGGGGCTGTCCCTGTTTGCTTATCAGACTGCCCTTTGATTTTGGAACTCTGCCAGTATCTATTTTTTTGTATTCTGCAGTTTCACAGAATAAATATTGCTGCTTGTTTTACTCTGCACTTGGGTCTATCTTGGTCTGAACTTATACTTTGCCGTACCGTGGACCCTGCGGAGTTCAGAGTTTTTCTTGACTATCAGCAGCAGATACTCACCAGCCTCACCCAAGAGGTGCAACAGTTGCAACCTGCTGAGGCTCAAGCTAACGCTGCTAATTCTGCAAGAGCCACCCTTCTGGAACACTATTACGGATCTCCCAGGATATGCCATGGATATCTCATGCAGCGCTCACATCATCTTGCCCAGTTTAGATCTGATCAGGATAAAGTGGACTGTGATCTCCTTTTTAACTGGGAAGGAGAAAGAGGGGCATACGCATTTAAGGCGCGGGGCTGTGGACCACGGAAAACAAGGTGCTGAAATCTGAACCTGCCTTTGGTACATGCCACCTGTCCCACTCGTCCCTGTGGCAGGAATTCCACTGCTGTGAAAGAGGTTCCAGCCTACCAGACCAAGTTGTGAGTGAATGCTGCCATCATCTACCTGCTGCACCATGCCCACAGCCACCTAGACAAATTAACGATCATGTTCTCCGGTGCCTTCAACACCATTCAGCCTGCCTAGTTATGGAGAAGACTGTCTAGTGAGCAGGTTAATGCTCCTCTAGTATTATGAACTACCTGACTGAAATTTCACAGTACATGTGTTTGACACAGGAGCTCTATCGGGAAAAGTCATTTCACCTTTCCTCTTCAGCGTGTACATATCCTTCAAGTACAACACTGAGTGCTGCCATCTCCAGAAATTCTCAAATGACTCAGTGACAGTTGGATTTATAGGGCTTGGGGATGACTCAGAATATAGTATGGGAGTGAACAGTTTTGTTGACTGTGTGACGTGCGTCCTGGGGAACGCCCGATGCCCACAGGCTAGGAGGCCAGGAAAACACAGAGACACCTGAGCGGGTGCACTTTATTTAAACAAAAGATATAACAGGGCAAGCATGATCAAAACCGCCACCACTTGAAATACAGCATGGACCCCTTCTCTACCAACTCTCACTACCTTTCTCCTGTTTCTGGCCACTCCCTCTGTCCTACCGGCCGCTCTCTCCACTCCCTCAGTTCTTCTACACTTTGTGTTGCTGTGCGTTTAGGACTGATATGTGTAAATGACTTCTGCTCTGTTCTTATCCATTTTTGATAAAGCTTTCTGGGTAAAGCACTTGTAATAACTTATCAGGTAAAAGGTAGAAGTGTGGACTTAATTGGTGGTTTTCCAAGATATAGATCCTTAACTTTGAACTTTCCTGTATTCACTTATATTATATTCTTAATGGGAATAATCTTACCTACTGTGTGAAATGTGCGTGGTGGATTGTATAGACCCACGCTACAGTATTTTAATGTCAGTTATAATGCTGGTACTTGGAGAGCCAAATATTTTTAGAGGTGGTATGTGTTGTTAACACATTGAGAACCACTGAAATGATGAGATTTTATGTCACCCTCAAAGATACAACATGGGCCTTGGTAGTTATTTGTTATTCTTGATGTTCTCACCTATTGTATGTATGTATGTTTGTGTGCATGCCTCCCTCAGAAAAATCATTGCAACAGAATATAGAACTATTATGTAAATGTAAGATGAATTTACAAATGAATTAATGAGTTTCATACATAAAACCACACAAATGAGGTGAAGTGTGGCTCCAATGAAGTGTGGCTCCAGTCCTCAAGGGCCCGTGTCCAACAGGGATAGGTGTTTTTCTTCTGCTCATACACTGCTGGTGCATCTATTGAGTGCAGTTTAATGGGTATGTCTAAGGAGAGGAATTACCAAATGGTGCTGAACAACGGCCCTCCAGGACGGCACGATACACCCGAGAGGCTGGGTAAGAGGCATTTAATGTTGTTTTTATGTTGTGTGTTTGTGTAGGTGAGCAGTGGGAAATATAATGGCCTTGTGTGGGATAATCCAGAGAAGACCATGTTTCGTATCCCATGGAAACATGCTGGAAAACAAGATTTCCGTAGCGACGAGGATGCCGCCATCTTTAAGGTTTCTGCCCCATTTCTTTTTGTACTTCACAAATTACACGTCAAAAAGTTTCCTTACTCAGAATTTCACCCTGAACATATAACTGTGATCATGGAATATAATTCATATAATTTAAATGACATACAGAACAATTTAGAATTATTGTTTTCAATCATATAAAATTTGATTGCTAGAATAAATGTATAATACAGTGCCAAGAATGCAAGTGTAGTAAAATTAACATCCAGAGTGAAGTAACAGTAAATGGATAACATAAGGTCATCTTACTATATTCAGTGTTACTGGAAAGTTGCTTAAAAGGGTTCCACTCTATCAACTAATTCCGAAGTGATATACAGCTCTGGCAAAAAAAAAAGAGACCACTGCAAAAATGTTTCTCAGGTTTTATCTTTTATAGGTACAAGTATTGAACTGAACAGCTTTACCTTAGTTTTCAAGAACTGCTGACACTAGTTCTCCTAATTTCCAAATAAATATATTGTTCTTTTCAAAGCATAATTTTAAAGGAAATGGCAATACACCCCTGACAGTCATGGGGGTTATGTTCCAAGTGCACCTGCATTAAGTGAAAAAATGCAAATTTGTGATGTGGTAAAATAAATGATGAAAAATGCCTATTTTTATAGTGTAATCTCTAATATGCCCCAAAATATGCTTCCAAAACACTTAAATTTCAATTTAAACTCATCTTAATGCATTACCCTTGAAGAAAATGTAAAGGTAAACCCGTATTCGTATTGTACAGTTTACACTGAACTCCCGCAGTGCTAGAATGTAAAATACCAATGTTACCCCTGTATAGACTGTACTGTAATTTATGTATGCGCATTTTCTTTGGTATGCACTATAGTTTTCTTTGGTATAAGCAAGTAAATACAGTAATAAATTAATTTAATTTACAGTAATAAAAATACAGGGCTTTAAGAAGAACAAAACAAAAAACACAAGTAAACTCGAGGCGCTCTACGGGGGAAATTCTGAACTGCAGCTGCCAGAGATTTGTCACAGGGCAGCAGCCAATCAGCAGCAAGGAGAAATGAACAACATTCTCGGATTGGCTACTTTCAAACCTCCCGCCTCTGAGTACAGCAGTATTTCACCATTCCAAGACGCACTTTCTTTGTGTTCTCTGGACAGTACCTAAAAATGTATAGTTATATTTCATATGGAAATGTACCTGAATTTACATTAATATTTATTTTACAAGATTAATAAATTATATTTTTAATAATTCAGCACTAAAATGCATGAAAAATTATATATTGCCACAAAAAAAGCTGTGACGTCCGGCCTTGTCCGCCATGCCCCCTCGTCCTCATGCTGGGTTGTTTATGTTTGGGCGCGGTGGTTAGCAAGGTGGACAAGGCTGGATGTCACAAAACCCCAAAAAATGCAGAGGATATCTGTGAATGTCTGTTTCCGTGAATGTGGAGGGGTTTCCGCAAAGAATTATTAGTTCAGGTCTCAGAAAAAATGCATGAGAGACTGAAGCCGCAACTGCTGAACTGCAAATAAGCGGGGAGAGACTGTACATCAAAATTAGAGAAATGATGCAGTGTTCACAGAACTTAATTTAAACAAAAAAAATCTCTTGTTCACTTAAACAAAATGGCAATAATTACCTTTGATGCACTTCTAGTAGTGGTTTGCCATCCAACTGGTCTCACTGCAAGAGGAGAATGTTGATTACAGCAGTGTTTTTATACTTTTCCTCATTAAATAAGATTTGATTCAGGTGAACACAAATCAGTACTTCATAAAGCAGAATGAGGTGCTTGTGTAAGAATTTAACAGACACTGGCTTGGAATGGTTGTCATACTCATAGAGATGCTGATTTAAAAATAAATTGCAGTGGTCTCCGGAGCTGTGAAAACATTGTTGTAGATCTTATTGCTCAAACAGCATGCTACAAAAGCCATAATATTTAGTTTTAATGATCCGGGCAGTCGAACACCTGAGGAAAGGAACTGATTTCACTTTAAATAAAACTAAAATGAGAGTGATGTGTGTGGGGGCAGACTTGTTTACTGCTATTGCAGCTGAAGATGTCATTGTAATACAGTATACTTGTAATATTCATGGATAAAAAGGAAATCAGTGGTTTATATAACTAGCTAAATTACAGCTAAACACATCTGGAGAGTGAGTTAGTGAGCTTACTAGGTATTTCTCTAACATTACATCCAATAAATGTCAAAAAACAGTAAACTTTGTCATGTGAGATATATGCATGTTTACAGTGAGATCCAGATTTTACAGTGTACAAAAAGACACATAGAATACACATATATAACTGAACTACAAACTCTAAAGCTATGCAATTTAGTACAAGGGTAATGTTTTACAACCAAAAACTGTACAAATGTTGCATCAGCATTCAGGATATTGGAACGTGATTATGTGCAAATGATCGATATGAAGGTGTATAATCATTCTTTATATGACTTCCAGTACTCATCTGTTTTACTCCTTGTCTTTCATTTAGCATTTTTAAAGAACAGGTTGAGTTTTTACTCACAACAGGAGTATTTCTTGAGTAAGAGGACTGTCATATTTGTTTGCCTTTGTGAGAAATACAGACAAGCCTTTAAAATAATATAAACAATTATTTCTCATAATGTATGATGTATTTCCTAGTTTTTAGTAATAATTTGACATATATGTAAAACAAATGTTGACTTTTGCACCATTAAAGTTAAATCAGTGATTTAACTTCACATGCTAAATATGGTAGTAGTTTTTAGCACCACAGTCTGCTGGATTAAAATTTTGATATTGTAGCCCATTGTAGCCCCTCTGTGTTCTGGCTGTATGGGAAAATATGGGAATAAACACTTTTTATTTAAGTTGGGCCAGCTGTTTTCCTAGTGGGTAGGGAGTTGCCCCTGCGATCAGAAGGTTGTGGTATTAAATCCCAACACTGACAGTGTCATCACTGAGGTACCCCTGAGCAAGGTACTGCCCCCATACACTGCTCCCCAGGTGCCCCTCATTGGTGGCAGCCTCCTGCTTCACTTGGTAAATGGGTTAAATACAGAGAAGGAATTTCACACTGTTTGCTGTGGTGTGTTCACACGTGACTATAAGGGGCCATTTTACTTAATTCTGTCTTTGGTTTTTAATTAGCATTATTTAAATATTATAATATAATATTATTATACCCTTCTGTACAGGCATGGGCGGAGTTTAAAGGAAAACTTTCGAAGTCTGACCCTGCCTCCTGGAAGACACGTCTGCGCTGTGCTCTAAACAAAAGCCCAGAGTTCAGAGAGGTCATAGAAAGGTCACAGCTGGATATCTCTGAGCCATATAAAGTCTATCAGCTTGTTCCGCTGTCAGAACAAGGTAAAGTTAAATTCTGTTACTTTTGGAAATGTGTATTCAATTTCATGCAGTTTTGGTGACTAAGTATATGTGAAATGGAGTATTCAATGAAAGTATGAAAATGAATGTGAATTTTCTAGTATTTTTTTTTTTATAACATTTGCATGATACCTGTGGTGGTCTGGTGCCGCACCCAGGGTGAGTCCTTGCCTCGTGACCATTGGATAGGCTCCGGGTACCTGTGACCCTAGTAAGGTTTAGCGTTTACAGAATGATTGATAATTGATCATATTCATGATACACAATATGTATTACAGTATACATTGTTTCTAAGATTTTTTTAATGTGTCGAACAAACAAAATACAATAGTAGTGCCACAATGGGGCCACTGGTGGCCTGGTGGTTAGGGAGTTGTGATTGGAAGGCCGTGGGTTTGGATCCCATTGAGGCCTATTTTTGTGTGTTTGTCACATTACATCCTTTCAGTTTGTAAATAGAATAAGGTGAACATGAGAAAATACAAAACATCTTTTCAGAATATTTATCAACCATTATTTATAACTCATATGAAAAGTAATTGCCCCTATAAACTTAATTGGCTGTGCCACCGTAAGCAGCAGCAGCAACTTTACAACGTGGAAACTGTGGCTGAAAGGAAAGCATTGTCTAGATTCAGTCCATCATGGACAAAGCTGTTTGCCCACCACACAGTGTGGTGGCTGAACTGAGACCTACTTTTATCCACAGACTCACCAGCATAAAGTGCTCCCTGGAATGCCACAGAAAATCCTTCCTTCCTACTGCCATCAGACTCTTTAACTCCTCCCTCTGTCACACACCCACACAATAATCTGCAATAACCTACTGCTACTCAGCTGTGCAATTTCTTATTTGGTTTAAATCATTATGTGCATTATTATATTATTATGTGCAATAGTCTAACTTGTGCAATATCTTGTGTAGTTTTCGTACTGGGTACAAAATCATTATCAATATGTGTAATATCTTGTTATTAGGTGCAATAGTCTTGTCATGTGAAATATCACTACTCATGTCAATATTACATATCTACTACGTATCTCTTGCAGTAACACACTCAGTATAGAGAACCTCGTGTATACACTGTTAGGTATGTTTATGTTCCATCCATAATCTTACCAGTCAATTTTTGCAAAATTATTGGTAAATTTTGCACCTTGCTGCTGGAATACAGGATCTGATTTAATCCTGTATTCATTCTCATTTCTTTTCCTTCTTCTTTTCTCTATCTTGTTTACCCTTTTGTTTTTAAAGTATTGCAATTTCTTTTCTTCGACTTCATGTAGTTCTGTCTGTACTTGTGGTCTTGTGTTGTCTCGTGTTGAAGCATGGTCCTAGTGGAACATTGTACTGTGTACCTCCTAGACATGACTTGATAGAAAGGTACACAGCTTGCTACGTATGAGGCTGCATAGCCATGGATGTTACTTTGACCTACCTAAACATTGTTACAGATCAAGTACACCCCTTGATGAATGGATTCCCTAATGGAATATTACATCCTACCACACAGCAAAAATTGGTCAGAAATGGTTAGTGGAACAAGGAGTTAAAGGTGTGTACAGGCCTCCAAATTTCCTGGTTGACCGTCTGATTGAGCATCTGTAAAACTGGATGAGCTAGTCTGATCTATGGGGGTCCCACTTAGTAGCTCGTAATCTGCTGCTAACGTCTTGTTGCTGAACATCACAGCACACTTTCAGACATACTGTGGAGTCAATAAATCAGAATCAAACAGCTTTATTTATCCCGAAGGAAATTGCTTATATAATGACTAGGGGTGTAACAGTACACAGATGTCACGGTTCGGTACGTACTTCGGTTTTGGGGTCACGGTTCGGTACAGCAAAGTTAAGTAACAAAAAAGTTTTAGAGCAGGGGAAGGGGAAGTTTTTCAGAGTTTCTTTTCATGGCTGCTCTGTTCGCGAGTGCTTTTCGCCACTCGAAGGTTCTTTTAGTGCTTATCGTCTCATTTTTGGACCTGCCGTAAATTTAGTTCCACATTGCTTGAATCACGTCTTCTCCGTCGTACTGTGTATTCTCCGTACGACATCATGTACCGAACCGTGACCCATGTACCGTGACGGTTCGGTACGAATACATGTACCGTTACAGTCCTAGTAATGACAGCAAAGACACATAGAGATACCGAGACAAGAACAATATAAAACAATGAATTCTAAATAAAATAAAAATTGAAAGGTCAGAGTCGTTTTCATGGCTGCACAATATTATGGCTGATCGTTTTATACTGAGATGAGGGACTGTTCATCAAGGCCATAAGGCTAAAATAACACTCAAAAGTAGCACATTAAACAGGGCTACATACAGTGTGGATATGACAGCGTAAAATGAGTGCAAAATATATTAAAAAAAACAAATACAGCAGACTATAAACACACGGAACAAAAAAAAACAAGAAAATAAAGGATGGAATCATAAAATATTGTTTACTGTTGTTAACTGTGCCATACGATGGGGGTAAATATGCACTTACAGGTGGCTTTTCCCCTTACCTTTGCATTTTCCACCTTGGCATTTTGGAAAACACCCTGGGTGCCATTTCTAGGCTCATCAAACAGCCTGGACTTGTTTATGTTTATATAATATAGGCTGTATTTCTTTACCTTAAACATCTAGAATTATACAATCAAATGGCACTGCTGTATAACAAAGTTTTGAAATTTACACAGGAGTTGCTGAAGTGAAGAAAGAAAATGTAGAAAAAGCTGTGAGAAGAAGCAAAAGAAGGAGAGAGACAGACAGCAGTGATGAAATTCAGCCGAAAATGATCAAAGAGGAGGATACTGCTGTACGACACATTAGCATGGTAAGATAAAGCGCTGACCTTTTGTAGCAACATCAGATTCGTGGCATATTTTTGTGACCGTGTGCATTTGTACTATTAGCTAGCAATAGTGTTTGTTCGCCATCAGACTGAGAAAAAACAGTGCAATAAAATGAAGAAAAAGACTTGTTCAAAACATTTTGAATGGCTAGATTTGAATTCAAAACATTTTTAATTACCATTCATTTCATCACAGGAAAATCTTTGATGATGGACTGAAAATTACTTTAAAGTTGGAATGTCTCTAAAATCATATGGCAACACTGCATGCACAGTAGCTTCAAATCCAGTAAAATAGCTCAGCATTTAACCCATATTACAATATATTATATTAAAATATGGTTGAACTTCACTGCCAGTGTTTTCTCAGTTTTCTCAGGCCGCTTTACTTAGGTGTTCAGATTTCCAAACCAGGTGGTTGGATTGTAATCACATTTGCATTTGGTTGTCACAGTAATGATGCACATGTGGGTACACTGACTAGGGAGGGGCAAACTAGTCATTTTCATGATCTTAGATCTTGATGTGTACTATTCCTTAACAACTGTACCTACGACAATAGGATGCAAAAAACATGAGGTTTAAATCTTTACAGAGGACTACTGTAAAATCACAGAACACAGTACAACTGTTTCCTTAAAATACCAAAATCTTAAAACGCTCTGTGTTAAACTATGTGATACAGTACCAATTTTCTTGTCACATATTCTGACGTCAAGAACTGCAGTCCCTAATCGAGTCGCATGTCTACAAATCCAATTTGAATTATATATGGAACTGGCTTCAGATGTGATTTGACACTGATTGGAACAAGTCAGATATAATGTGTCTTCTTGCTGTTCACACTGCGAAAAGGTCACCCTGCTTAGATATGCTGAAAAAATGCGAAACATTTTGAACTGGTACAGTACTCATTTCCTGCAGTGTCGATAATATCAAACGCACTTTCCTGACTGCGCTTTCTTTTGACGCACCTAAGCTTCCGTATTACTTGTGGAGGGCTGTGCCCCAAACTGCATAATGCCACTCAAAAAATTATGCACACCACTATAAGAAGTGCAATTAGTAATAAAGTACGAAAAGTATGACAGTATAAACACTGTAACTTATGAGCTAGCTTAACAGCTATTCACAAATGATGTCTGATGGACTTGCCAGCCACCTATCGAGTAGTATCGAATATCAGTGCTTTTCAAAGTATGGTATCAAAGTTGCAAATTGAAGTATTGTGACAACTCTGTATCCATGACGCATGAATTTTTAAATAATTGAAAATGATTAAAATGTTGTACATTGATTTGGACTGAAAATGGAAAAAAAAAATACCGATGACATTTAGCAGAACAATTTACAAGCTTGATAAAACAAAAGGAACTGTAGGCTAGTGGCCCTCTAGCTGTACCACTATGGTCCAAAGGTTGAAAACACAGACTTTCTGTGTATGATTGATAAATGCTTATGTATCACAAACTACTTTTGATTTATAGGAAATGGACACAGGTAAAAGAGATGGCATCACTGTTCACTTAAATGAAGTGATAGAATCCACGGTACTCCTGAGGAATGACAGCAGTGAGTGACTTTTTCTTATTCTTATTCTTGTTCAGTGTACAGCTTACACAATAACTACAGAAGAAGAGAAAAAAACAATGATAACATCTATGAAACTAAGAACAATCAAACCTTTCAGAGTGGTAAAATTCTTCAAATGAAAAAATCTACAATCATTGCTACCCATGACACTACTACATAATGTTCCCTCCTTGTATGGTACTACACAATGGAATCTGCCTGTCTAGAGACACCTTTTGATGTAAATAGTCCTAAAAATTGTAAAAATTTAGTAAGTCTATTATGCTATGTAGCCTAACAACATTTCTACAAAATCCTATAATGTATTTTTGAGTAATGGCATAGCAATATAACTAGGTAAACCAGACAAGGTGCTGAGGATAGAAATTATATCCACTATAATGATATACACTAGGCTATATGGACAAAAATATTTTGTTTTCAGGGTTTGGGCCAGGCCCCTTACTTCCAGTGAAGGCTAATCTTAATGCTTCAGAACCTTTTCTAGTCCAGCATGACTGTGCGCCAGTGCACAAATCAAGCTCCACAAAGACATGATTTGATGAGTTTGGTGTGGAAGAACTTGACTGGCCCGCACAGAGCTCTGACCTCAACCCCATCCAACACCTGGGATGAACTGGAACGGAGATTGTGAGCCAGGTCTTCTCGTCCAACATCAGTACCTGACCTCATCTTCTTTCTCTTTCGGCTTTACCCTTCAGGGGTCGCCACAGCGAATCATCTGTCTCCATTTAGTCCTATCT
>JBBIGA010088696.1:7500-11368 GCA_037576975.1 Alestes dentex | reverse complement strand
TTCTTAATGTGTTTGGATCATCAGTTGTGATGGTCGGGTTGGTACACAGTTAGTGATCCTGTTCCACTACGGTTCTATTGCACATTATGGCAAGAACCACTTCACTAAGTAAAAAAACAACAGTCCATCATTATCTTATTACAGAACATATTCTGGTTTGTTTAACTCTTTTTTGTTTACTGCATAATTCCATGCATTCCTTCATCATTTTGTTTGTTTTCAATACTAAACTACAATGCAGAAAATAATAAAAACGAAGAAAAAACATTGAAAGAGGTGTCTACACATTTGACTGGTGGTGTTTAAATATTCCATCTCTCGCTGTGTTGTGTTGCCAGGTGTGCTTGCAGGCCACGACAACCGCGTGAGCTGCATCGGGGTGACGGCCGACGGCATGGCCTGCTGCACGGGATCATGGGACAGTTTCCTGAAGATCTGGAACTGAGGCACCTTCTGAAAGAGCGAGAGAAAAAAGGATGAGGGAAGGCCGGAGTGATAGAAAATGATTGGTATGATAGGGGTAAGGGGTACGGGGGTCAGGGTGGGGTTGGGGTGGGGGCGGGATCCAAAAGAACGGGGGAGGGAGAGAAAGAGAGAGGGGAATGCTTTTGTGCCAAGTCCTTAAGTTGGGTTTGCACTTGAGACACAAAATCTCTTTCCGAGGCAGGCCGACCTCTAGTGAAATCATGCAATAACCAGCACTCACCAGACGGACTGATGATACACGTCCTCAAATCTTCGTCTTTCAGGGGCCACTGCGCTCCGAGCGACAGCTCAAGGCACTTTTATTTCTCCAGGCTTCATATTTTCTGTGCGAAAGGCTATGGAGGTAGTTGAGCGTAGGTCAGTTAGTGTTGGCTTGAAGAATGTGTTAATGTGTAGTGATTAGGACCCGACTGAGACTCAGACAGCCCCCCCACCCCCAGCAGGACGACATCCTGTGACGTGTAAATAACGACAAACTTTACAGGAGGCGCCGGAACACCTTCGGCCCCTAGAGAAGCTGAGCAGCAACTCTCTTGTGTGATTGCTAGATTCTTTAACGAGTGTGAGGAACGCTGATGTGGTGTAGATATCTGTACTTACTGCAGCGGAACCCAAGACATCTGTCCTTTCTTTACTGTTTCTGTCTCTTTAGTGAAGTGTTAGTTTCCTGACCATTCTGTGCTTTTCCAGTTCTTATACACATCATTAAAAGAGTTACATTCAATTTCTTATGGTCTGATTGTTTTCTTTTGACCCTGGATCTGAGGTTTTCTGGTTCTGGAAGATCAAGCTGAAGGAAAGCTCTTGAAAAAGTTTAAGGGGACCTATTCTGCAAAACTGACTTTAAAAAAAAAAAAAGAAGTTTTAACAGGTCTAGGGGTTTTACAAAACATGTTTATGAAGTTCTTTGCACAAAATCACTCTCACATAAAGAGATTTCACCAGCTTAATTCTTTACAGTTTCAGTCCCTTTCAAGGCTGTGTCCCTTTTATGCAAGTAAGCTGTTGCTGGCCACGCCCCACCCATCCTATGCTTGTGTGTGTTTAAATTCTGGATTTTCATTTCTTTGCCTTAACCAATAGCAGAGGTTGTTTTATAGTGTTTTGAGCGAGTTTTGGCCACTGCAGTGGTCAGGCACAGCTGAATTCAGCAACATAAAGCTGCAGAGACCCAAGATGGCCACTCAAAGGCGTGACAAGCAACAGGCTAGTGGGTGGGGTCTCAACAGATGAGGGGCAGTTCTATGCAAATTGGCCCCCACCTGACATGGGAGCCCTCTGTCCAAACGGCTCGTTTTGAATGTGACTGAAACTGAAGAATAAAGCTGGTGATCTCTTTATGTGAGACTGATTTTGTGCAAAGAACTTCATGAACATGTTTTGTAGCCCATAGACCTGTTATAACTAAAGTAAGTTTTGCATAATAGGTCCCCTTTAAGACAATCAGATTATTTCAGCTATTCTCTGCTTTGGCAATTGAATGTAAGTAAAAGATAAATTGCATTTATCGAAAAGTTCAAACTACACATTGGCACTATACAAAAAACCTTGAGTGGCAGCGGAAACATTTGTTCATTATGGAATCTGGAAGAGGAGTATCATTGCTGTATCAACCTCTACATCAGTGACTTAACTTAGTTTCATAATTGTTTAGACATTGAGCCTTTTTAGAACTACATTATTGAATTTTTGATTATTGAACTTTAGGGATCTATTGTTTATGCTCCATCTTGTCCCAGGTACTAAGGTTGGGCTGAACACACCATAATAAAGCAAAACAATGAGTTCAGCACAAGCAGGTGAACCAAACTTAGAACACCCCCAACTTCAACTTAATCTCCTGCCATACACACAAATAAAATAACTCATTTTATTTACATTTTCAAAAAAGGGAAGACATAGACAAGATGGCAGGAAAATAATGCAAAAATGACAAGGAAACCAAGCAAACTCACAAACACACCACCAACACACACACACAAATCTTTGTCACTTTCAAGCTGCTTCCTGAGTGGTCTTTATATACATAGTGTTTGGTGGCGAGTGACATTCAGTTCATGTTTCCAGTTCTGTCCTTCACTGGTTCTCTTTGTGGAGAGAGAGAATAAGCGCTCTTCTGTCCATCTGACCAAACCTCTGCTTCTCGGGAGTGGAAACCTTCAGCCTCACCTGGAAGGAGATGGTATCAAACAACTCCTAAGTGAATGTGCAGTGACTGTTAGTTCAAAATGGTTGAACACAAGCCTCAGTTGCCCTGATTTCTTTAACAGGAGGTAGTTGGCACAAAACGGTGAAGCACAATCAAACAAAAACAACTGCTTGCAAATATGAGCACCAATTTTAAAAGGGGCACAAAATGAAATACAACTACTGCTTTATCTGTTTTAAAGAGGACTACTCGCCTCCTTATCTCCAGAGTGAGATTTTCTGGTTTACAGACAAAGAATGCCCTTCTGGTGCATCATCAGGTAAGCAGGAATACAAACTGCTTTGGAGTTGAGGTTCTTAGAAAAGACTTGAGATAAGATAGAGGAGACTAGATTGCCTACCACACAGAGATAAAACAAACCTGTGTATTGTGGTCTCTGGGTGAATTGCTTTGATTCAGGATCTGCAGAGGAGACCTGCCTTCAGCAATAAGAGCTTTGCCTGAAACACACAAGAAGCACTTACTGACCAAACCGGAGAAACTCTGAGCCTCTTGCATGCATTCTGTATAAACCAAACACACAGATCCTTTAGACCAGCAAATTAAACTCTTCATGTTTCACAAGTACAAAATTGGACAGTATTAAGAAATTGAGGGTGCTGTTCTTCACTGCTGAAAGCATTTTTTGCCAATTTACTATTCCAGGTAAGGATAAAGTAACTATGCAAAATCACATCACTAATGAATGTACCAGAATGCAAACCATGGTGGTGTCAAATGTATTACCACTTTGTAAAAGGTGACAAATCAGTCTGGAAGCCAGAACGTGTTAGACTCTACAGAACACATGTTCTTGCTTATTTTCCACTCCTAATTGAGAAGATTTGCTTGACTGAACATATGAACTGATTTAACCATATAAAGCTATACTGACAAACTGTTCATATCAGCTCATCCTTCTCACACAGCAAACTCACCTCTTTGCTTCTGTTTGGTCAGAACAACCTTGTTCTCATTCTCATCGATGGCTGGTTTGCGGGTGGACAGCGGAGAGGAGGTCCCTTTCCCACGCCCCTGAACCCCTCTAGATCTCACGCCCGTCGTCCCAAATCCCACACCCAGCCACTGGGGTTTAAACACTGCCTGGCTTGGGCTATGGGTGTCAAACCTGGGGATCATAATACCACGCCTGGGGACTTCGCTCTGGACGTTCAGGGTCTGGCAGGGCTTGCT
>JBBIGA010088696.1:0-2500 GCA_037576975.1 Alestes dentex | reverse complement strand
TTTGTGTCTGCCCTCTGCTTCACTTGGTGAATGGGTTAAATACAGAGAAAGAATTTCATGGTGTTCACACTGTGTGCTGTGGTCTGTTCACCATATAAGGGTCCATTTTACTTTATTAAAGCAGTTTCATTTTCGTAGTAATGAATGTTGTTTGATCAGATTATTTATGAGCAGTACTATTTTAATTTCAAAGTACTTACATGCAGGTTTTATGACTATTCGCTTTATTTATTACTATTTTTTATTCCAACATTAAAGTGTCCATTAATATTCAGTGTGTTGCACGTGTACACAGCTAATCAGTCAGATGATCCCGGGCCGAGTACTGATCTTAAAAAAGTCTATTTTTTCCCCTCTATATACGGGGAGAGGGGGAGCATCCTTTGAATCCCCTTCAAACTAAACAGACTTCAAGACACTAAAGCTCAGGTCAGTAATAGAAAAAAAGTTGTGTTACCTATTGTTGTGGTTTAATCAATCAGTCCGTGAATGCTGGTACGCACTGAGCGGGCCTTACCTGTAAATTGCTTGGTAAGAGACGGTGAAATCCCTGAGTGGTGCAACACTAAAGCGCCAGCCTCTGAATTGCAGGAACAGAGGAAGATTTGTAAAAAACTTTTCTTGCCCATAAAACCAACATTTATGTGTCTCTTAACGCTGGTTTTATATGCATTAGGTTATTATTATGTTTGTTCCACCCACTTTTTGGAGCCGCTTGTCATCGGAGCCTGTGTTGAATTTTTGCAAAATTCAAATGTCAAAGCATCCATCAATATCAGGTGTAATGTGCTTGAATAGAACAAAAAGCAAAACAACACAAACATGGAAAAAAAACGTAGATCAAAACACACAGTGGACTCATAAACAGACATAAAGACATTAAAACTCAGTTATACAGAAAAAGACATTGTTTGTTGGGGTTTAAATAATCAGCCCGTGAATGCTGACATGTTGAGCCATAAATGGTTTAGTAAGAGCTGGCAAACTCCCACCCCTCCCCCCGGCGGGTGCAGCGCTAAAGTTCCAGCCTCTTAATCAGAGGATCAGGGTTTGAGTCCACAGAAACCTTATTTGCCCATAAAACCAAAGTTTGTGTCTCCAAACACTGCAGCAGCCATGATAATAAAAATAAATGTAAGAACAATAGAGTGATTGCTTCTACAATCACACTAATTATGTATCTGCATCTACATACAGTACTGTGCAAAAGCCTTAGGCTCTTCGTGCAAATCACTTGTATCAGTAGTGGATTTTGGTGGTAAAAAGTAGTTGATACTGTGTGAGCTGGTGAGGAGAACACAGGTTCGGTTCCAGATTCCTCCTCGGTTCCTCCAGCCGTTGTTTGGATTGTGAAACTCCATCAGCAGCTCCTGATTTAGTTTAATGAAGGACTGATCGAGTCAAACCAGGCTTCTGATGAAACTACAGTAATACTGGACTTCCACAAGAACTCACTGAAATACTGAACATAACATCACTGTTTACTGTATTATTTAGTATATTCAGAAATATTGTGTAAAAAAACAGTTTATTCAATATTCAAACAGACTTGAATCTTATGAATCTTATTTTGGCAAAACTTTTGTACATTGCTTTCCATACATACAGAAGAGGGAATTATGAAATCTGTGCAAGTGTATAACTAGATGGCTTCATTCATAAATTCTTAGTTAAAATTAAAGTCAGAAAACTAAAGCATAGTTAACAGAAAAATACATCCACTTTTATTCATCTTTTTATTTATTTAATTATTTATTTCGCTCTATGAGAAATGAAAAGAGTTCGGGAACATCTCTAGCATGTGCTTCCATAAACTGTGTTGGGGTGACAGTTTAGTGTGAATATTTTCTGTTCCTGTAGATTGGAGATCTGCCTCTGGATCTCCTGCAAAAGAAAGAGAGAGAGAGAGAGAGAGAAAGAGAGAGAGAGAGAGAGAGAGAGAAAGAGAGAGAGAGAGAGAGAGATAGAGAGAGAGAGAGAGAGAGAGAGAAAGAGAGAGAGAGAGAGAGAGAAAGAGAGATGGTGAGAGAGGCTGAGAGACCCATACAGAAACAATCTTCCTGACATCACTACACACTCTCACACACACACACACACACACACACACACACACACAAACACAAACACACACACACACACACACATACACACAGTCTAATGGCTCCTGCTGGTTTGTGCTCATTTGATAATTAAAGACTTGACAGTAATGAGTGTATTTCCTCTCTCTTCTTTCTCCCTCTCGCTTTTTCTATCTTTGTCTCTTTCTCTCTCCTCTCTCTGTCTTTCTCTTCCTTCTCCCCCTTTTCTTTCTTTCTCTCTCTTTCTCTCTCTCTCTCTCCGTTTCAACAGAGCAATTCAATCACATCATTGATTTCCTGTTTCAGCCTCGTCCACATCAGGATGCTCAGAAAAAAGTGTAAAAATATCTCACACACACACACACACACACACACACACACACACACACACACACACACACACACACACACACACACACACA
>JBBIGA010088646.1:0-11369 GCA_037576975.1 Alestes dentex | reverse complement strand
TGTCTGTTACAGGCGCCTATAAGCTTCACATTTCTGTGAATGTCCATGTATAGCTACTATGTCACCATACTCACATTGACGGCATTTAGCAATCCAAAGTGACTTCTGTTCCCTAACTACAGGGGGCAGCCTCCCTGGAGCAACTTGGGATTAGGGGTCTTGCTTAGGAACCCAGGTGGGATTCGAACCCAGGACCTCTTGGTCCAGAGGCAAGTATCCTACCCACTAGGCCGCCACCACCACCACTGTTAGCTTATTGGCTAACTTGTATATCTGATGGAAATTACAACGTTTCTGCATTAAACACTGCCATGTAGGACTCCCGAGTGGCGGACGTGTCTCAGCGTCGGCCCTATCATTAGGAGATCTCGAGTTTGGTCACTGGTGGCGCTGCAGCCGTCTGTGAAGGCACTTTTCCACAGGTGTTATTGTGTTCTTTTATTTTTTATAGTCTTGTTTGAGTTTTTACATTTTTTCCAAACATTGCTTAGCCATACGATGAATACCTAACCCAACTAGCTTGTTAGCAATGTCGTGGTACACCATCGCATCTCACACAGTGTTAAAGATAAATTTGTTAAAGTCATAGAAGACTCCCAATGAAATTTATGCTCAACCCAAATAGATAGCTCCACTTGGCCTCTTTCCAAGACCACCTGTTGTGCTGGCAACATTTTGAGCAAACAAAAAACAGCGCAGGTACGGCTCGGGTCACCTTTTTTTGTGATAGAAAAACATTTGTTCACGGTATGCCGTGGTCCCTTGTGCCAGTAGAAAAGCGCTACAAGAGAGCATGACTGGCTTCACTCTCTCTGAGTGGGTAGGATGGCCCTCCCTCTCCCCATCACTCAGCATGATGCTAGCCAGCACAGGCATCTGTTAACTGAGGTAACATAACATGGCAGTCAGTGTCCAACTCCAAGTGTGTTGCGCTGTCCAGTGACATTGCGTTAGCTACGGTTCGAGAAGATGTGGTGGTACTTCACATGACTCAGAGGATGCATGTGCCAATCTTCACCCTCCAGTGTTGGTGGTATCGCGTGCCCTAGCTAGTGGGTGGAATTGGAGATGACAGAATTGGGCAGAAAATTAGAGAATTATGAAAAAAGAAAAGACTACACTGTCGTGTACTGACATTCCTAGAGTTTGCCTGTATAGGATTTTCATGTTTGTGTGTGTAAGCGGTATTTTACAGTGAATTTAGGCAGACCCCCCACTACTAGTACTGGCAGCAGGCTATGGGGAGGCGGCGCTGAATTTTAAAAATGAGCGCAAACACAGAACAAATCCAGGGAGCGTCACTACAAATATTACGTCACAGCATGTTGGATGCAGAATCCAGACAATCTGTTTGAATCTAAAGGTTGGGCTAGGGGCAAATCAGCCCCACCTCAGCCTGTTTTTATTTTTATTGTTCATTGTGTCTTTTACATATTGCTGTGTTTTATACTGTTGTGCTTGAGAGACACCATCGACCGGAATCAAATTCCTTGTATGTGTTTGCTCACATACTTGACCAATAAACGCAATTCTGATTCTGATTATAATGTTAGTGTTGGCGTGCTAGTGTTCACAGACTCATAGGAGTCCAGCATAATGCACTTCTAGTCATTTGTTAACAGCAAGTATAACTGTGTAGTCACCAGAGATTGCAGCTTGTTTTAATACCATTTTCTTTGACAGAAAAAGGGGCTCAGCCCACAGTAGTTTGGTCATTTTCTGGTCATTTCGAAGCACTTCTTTATTAATCATAGAAATTACCACCACCACATCTTCTTGGACTGTAAATTGTAAAACGGAGGGTTGGGTGGTGGTGGAGGAGTGGGGTTGGCTGTCAATATGCAACTTTGACTAAACTCACCATAACTGAATTGACTGTGCAGTAATGAAAACAAATGTATTTAACAGGGACGGAATTTTAATATGATCAATTAAGTGATAAAAACACACTTATTTAGGCTTATGTTTTAATCAGTTTTCTCCTTTCCTCAGGCAAGCTCAAAGAAAATGTGGACCAAAGGATGCTTAACATTTCTGATATGAACACTAACAGGCAGTTAGTTTTAATGAGTGTCTTATATTTAGATTAATTCTGCTGGCACTGGCTTTTTTGCAGAGCGCCCTACACCCTACAGTGGCAAAAGCAAAAACTCCACAACTGGTGATAAAAGTGGTTCTTCGCTTTTTGTTAGTTTATCATTTGAAAGTGTACTCTGCAATAAAATCAGATATAACATTATAAACACTCTGACTCCTAAATCCAAACTGAGTAACAGACTGTACATCACACACACACACACACACACACACACACACACACACACACATACACACATACACACACACACACACACACACTGCTTGCTATTTTTGCTCAATTATTTAATGCTGGCCATCTCAATCTTTTCATTCCTTTGCATTTTTGCACATTTAATGACTCTGGAGCTAGAATACAGTATGTCATAAAACATTTACTCACACTAGTGCTCTTACTATTATTGACTGCACTGTACATTGTCTTGTCCTGTAAGTTATTGTAATGTGGCTCTTGTGGGTTTTTTGCACTCTCTCTGTAGTCCTGTCCTGGACACTTAGACACTGATTCCACTCAGGAGCCTTACATGGCAGTGTCTAAAGCAGAAGCATTGTATATTGCTTCATAAGAAGATATTATTTCCATTAGTTGTACTAGTTTAACTAGTAAGCTAACAGCGGTGAGACAGTAGTTGTACACTGACATATAGAGCTTGAAACAGAAATGTCGGGGACTGATCAGCCCCGACTGGGTCGCCCGTGCGAGGGTGTATGATGATTAAAGACCCGAAACACCCTACGACCCCAGATTTATCACTGGTGATGTGTCCCAAGTATCATCGGAAGGTGTATTCAAGTCCCAGTAAGCAAACAGCGGTGAGACAGTAGTTGTACACGGACATATAGAGCTTGTAACACAGAAATGTGAAGCTTATAAGTGCATGTTTTCCTGTGCTTTGTGTTTGCACCAGGGTTCTAGAGGAGCGTTGTTTCATTTCATTGTTTACTGTGTATGTGGTTGAAATGACAACAAACCTACTTGACTACTTGACTGGACTACTTGAGGTGAAATGAATAACATTGATTGTATCATTAAAGTGGCACGTGTCAAGGGGTAGAATATATTACACAGCAAGTGAGCAGTCAGTTCTTGAAGTTGATGTGTTGGAAGCAGGAAACATGAGTGAGTGTAACGATCTGAGTGACTTTGACAAGGGCCAAATTGTGATGAGCAGATGACTGGTCTTGTTCCCGTTTCCAGGTTTATCCCGGTACACAGCGGTTATTACCCATAGGCTCATTGATGGGAGTTGGAAGTAATGGCCAGCCCATCTGGTCTGATCCCACAGAACTATTTTAACACAAACTTAAATGTAATGCTGGCTATGATATAGGGTATGAGAACACAAAGTGCATCATACCTTGCTGTGTATGGGGCCATTCAGAGGCCATTCAGAGCGACAGTGCTGAATCTGTCATGAAGAAAACTTAAGCTTCTAGGATAATCCACTAAAAACAACTATAAAACAGAAAATGAAATAGGCGGTTTCCTTTATTTTGCCAAATAAAGGTAGCAAAACAGCAAATGACACCCAGCCAGTTGGTGGAACCACCCCGTTGGGCTCTGTCTTTATGCTCCTGGGTTTATGCTCCTATGGTCATGAAACCAGTTGTCCAGTCCATCAGCTGGGCTACTTCTGTACTGGGTTAGATGATAAACGAATATGATTAAGGTCCTGGTGCCGTAGGGTAACAGTCATGTCTTCCTAGGCAACCCAGGTGTTCAATACTGTTTCACAGGACATATCTATTAAAAGAAATACCCTTCAAGCAAAGGACAAACAAAGATATAGAACACTATACTAGAGGTGTAACGGTACAGAAAGGTCACGGTTTGGTTCACACTAGTTCTGACATCACGGTTCGGTACGGTTCTGATACAGCAAAGTTAAGTAACAAAAAAATTCTAAAGCATGAGGCTTGGTTTGTTTTCATTTATTTTAAATAAACAGTAGTGTATTAACCAGTGAACACACACTCTTGCTTATATTTTCATGTATGGCTGTCAAAAAACAACTGAAACATCTTGTGTTCTTAATAGAAATTAGTAATTAATATTAGTCTTACCTCATAGAAAGTAAGTGAGATGGCAGGTATGGCATTCTTTTTCCAACTGGCAACTTTAGTTTCTTTTTTACAAAAATAAGGCACAAGAATATTTTCACATTTTCATCTACTATGTAGTGAAAACAGTAAACAAACTCACAGTGAAAACATGCACTGAAAAAACATTTCTTAAAAATATTTTACAACAAAATGAAGTTATTCATTCAAGTATTATTTATTTAAGTAAAACAAATCACATTTGTGATTAACTGTGTGATTGACTGCTGTATCAGTCAATTATATACCTCTGAAAGGTGCTCAGACTTCAGATTTTATTTTTAAGTTTTTCTTTAAAAAAATTAATTTGTCCACATTGTCTGCTGAAGGGCAGACCGGCTGGCAGCTACTGCGTCACCTGCTGTTTCACTCGGGACTCAGGTGGCAGGTACAGCCAGAAAACACTCGCTCTCCACTGCCGTCGTAATTCACTGGGAACCCAAAATAATCCCACACGCTCGATTTAAAAGACGCAGGCGAGTGTTCCAGCTCATCTGTGCCGTTTTCAGTAGCCATGTTATGAGCGTTTTCATTAGGGTGACCAGACGACCTCTTTTTCCCGGACATGTCCTCTTTTTGAGACCTGCGTCTGGGCGGAATTTTAGAATCGTCTGGGATTTTGAGCTGCCTAAACATTTGTCGGCCCGAGATGCGGCCGAGATGTGCATAAAACATATCAACCCCCCCCGGACCACGGCTGTGAACCCGAGATGCGCATATCACCCCCGGAACCTCTGTACCTCCCGGCCCCATCTCACCACCTCCCCATCTTTTCACGAGATGCGAATCAGCTTGAAGCTAAACTTTTTAAAGGTCGCTGTTTAGGTCCGCATTACTTTAATCGCATCTTCTTCGTCGTACCGTGTATTCTCCGTACGACATCATGTACCGAACCGTGACCCATGTACCGTGACGGTGCGGAACAAATACATGTACCATTACAGCCCTACACTATACCATATTTGGTGTATCCACAGTCAAGGCATGCATTACACACAATATGTGTGACTTCAAAATCTACTATGAATCATGTCCACCACTGAAAGTGCCTATAATGGTGAAGGCAGTGTGATGCTCCGGACAATGTTCTGGTTGGAAACTGCGGGACATTCAGGGGGCTGTTGCTTTGGCATGAACCACATGCATAAACATTGTCACAGACCAAGATTACCCCTTCATGATGATGGCATTTCCTAAGGGCAGTGACCTCTTTCAGCAACATAATGCACCCTGTCATGCTGTAAACATTGTTTAGGAATGATTTGAGGAGCATTCAAGTTGTTGATTTGGCCTCCAAATTCCCCAGGTTTCAATACATTTGAGCATCTGTGGGACATGTTGATCCGGTCCACAGACACCCCACCCCACCCCACCTCACCCCACCTTACTGGATCTGCTGTGAAGTCTTTGTGGAGATCTTCAGAGTTCCTGTGGAATCCAATTTTTAATATATCAGAGCTTTTTGGGGGGTCTACACAATACTAGGAAGGTGGTTTTAATGTAATGGCTGATTGTTAAGTATATGCTGAATGGATGCTGGACATCTTTGACCTTGTTAGGTAGATCATATATGAGCAAGAAAGTTTAGTATTTTGACCTCAGTAGTGTTCTACTGATCTGAAGAGCCCTCGTACTCTTTCTTTACGAAAGTCTTGCGCGGTAGGTTTTTATATGGTGCTCTTTGCACCGTTGCTGGAAACAAGACGGATTTAGATGTTCCCTGAAAAGAAAAGCCTAAAAGGAAAAACAGTTCATTGGTCCGCTTTATAAATGAACACCTTCTAGATCGTTTTGAGTGCGGGAGAGACACCAGATTCACACATTTTTGGTGGGTTCACAAATCATGTAGTGTATTTCAATGGTGCACGTTTTAATGACTGTGAAGGTATGTGCCATCCTGGCGCGCATGATCTCACTTCAGGCTGAGGCAGGCTGTGAAGTACATATATAGTATCTGCGCTACGTTAGTCAACCTGCCCTGCAACCTAATGAGGGGGAATCTGAGCACAGTTGGAAGCTGCAGTTGGAATCTCCTGGTTTGCCCTTGAACCAGACAGAGAAATGCACAAAGGCTCCGTGTTGCTCTGGGGTGCGTTGCCTGCTGCTGGAGCTCTAGATGTGCAGAACATGGGCTTTGGTGCTCCAGTGGGAACCTGTTAGCCTGGAGAAAAAAAAAAAATCTGTATTCAGTATGGAGCTTTGCTAACGTTGGTGAATATACGCATCACTTATGAGCACTGATATATACAGATATATATATATATATATATATATATATATGTGTGTGTGTGTGTGTGTGTGTGTGTGTGTGTGTGTGTGTGAATATATTTTTAAATCTGCTCTGTAAACTGTAAAGTGACTGATTTTTTGTGTAAATCCCTCGAGCGAGAGTTGGTGATCGACCCATAGTTTGTGTGGTGGGTGCTGCACCGATTTGACTTAATGAGGCTCCTGGTATTTTCACCTATAGACTGTGGTCGACCATGAGATGGAGCTTAAAATCTATCAGGTTCAGACCAAGATAGACCCAAGCATGGCGTCAAACAGGCAGCAAGGTTCATTCCATAAAGCAGCAGATTACAAAAAAACAGGCACTGGCAGAGCTCCAAAACCACAATGCAGTCCGATTAGCAAACAGTTCCGAGTTGTCTTGCCAAAGAGCTGAGTCCAAGAGAGCAGTCCAAATAGTCAGAGTTTAGAACCGCGAATCCAAATCAGTAAACAAATCAAAAGGGGCGAGACAGGAATCAAAGACGAGAAGTACAGGCAGGGTAATTCAAATCAGGCAGGCCAGGTAACAAGGTACAAAACACGCTCAGCATGCAGGGAGAGTCCAAAGGCAATACTTCACAAACCTGACAGCGGAGGCTTGCAGTATTTATGTTGATTTATAAGAGTCATGCGATTAGAACTCATGTGATTTAGATCCAGGCATTAGAAGTCGTTGTGGGGAAGAGGGGCGGAGTCTGAGGTTAGTTTTCTGATGGGATCTAAAATCACAGAAGAGAAAAGTTTTCAGTGCCAGGTTGAGTAGCAACTGCTATATGAAGTCTGAACTTGTAAAGGAAGGTCTGAATTTGTAAAGGGATATTATTTGAATATTGCATTTGCAACCAGAGCTAATGTGCTCTTATTAAAAAGGAGCACAGAAAGATAACACACTAACATAAAATAATGTCAAGTCAAGTACATTTAATTTCTAAAGTTCTTTTTACAAAGCAGCTTTACGGGGTTCAGAGCCACTTGAGAGGTGAGGAAAACTCCCTGCAGTTGGATGAAGAAACCTCAAAAGAACCAAGTCTCAAAAGGGGAACCCATCCTTGGCATACTCACTCGTTTCACAGGCTTTTTATATTTTTTGTCTCAAAATTATGAATACGTACCAACGGCACTGTTTACTGTTTAGCGTAGCTTTTTCTTGCCGCCGTTCTGAGATTTTGTTATGTTAGCAGCGAGCCAGCGGGTGGTTTACTTTCACTTTCACACACTGGATTTAGCTTAAACACAGACGTTTGAGGCTTGTAGATTTAGTCACTCCTTGTATCGAAAGCAGTTCTCTTTCATGCTGGTGCAAACAGCAATACAACAAAACAGCATATGTGTGTGTGCTGACTGTAGTCTTTGTGGCATGTTTGGCCTCGGTTGGTACTTGGGGTTCTCAGCTGGTGATGGTTCTTATTGGTCACACCTGGTGTGTTTTGGCTTTTATCCCAATCGTAGTTCATGTTTGGTGTCTAAAGTTTGCTTCTGTAGCTTTGTACTGGAGCTACGAGGCTAATGGCAGCTAACAGCCATTTACATTTACATTTACAGGGAGTCCTCGAGTTACGACACAGTTCTGTTCCTACAAAAGTGATGTAGCCCGAATTTTGGTGTAAGTCGAAAATTCCTAGCCTCAGTCACCTACCGATCCTAACACAGCTGTAAAATTATAATCTGGAACATAAAAACACAGCTAAGCCATAGGAAAAGGAAAAGGACTTAAATATACTGTACTTGTTCCTTGTACTGTAGTAACAGAAAAAATGACAAAAAATGAGTAAAAAACACTTATGCTTTTAACAGTCTAAAATGGCGTAGGTGAACTGGGGGACACCAACTCCCTCACTCACACGCTGCGATACTGCGTATTCTGCATACTTTGCGTGTTTTTCCACCGCACGCAACAAAACTAGTTCGCCCACGTAGTCCATAAGTACAATGCTAACGGTGTACGTCAAAACATTCAGGTCTCAGCTGGTAGCCTAGTGGTTAGGGCGTAGCCTAGTGGTCAGGAAGTCGCGGGGTCGATTCCCAAGACTGCTGAGCGCCTCTGAGGTACCCTGAGTAAGGTACCGTCCCCACACTCTGCTCCCCGGGCGCTGTGTTCCTGGCTGCCTGCTGCTTCACTTGGTGAATGGGTTTAAATGCAGGTAAAGAATTTCACACTGTTCTCACTGTGTGCTGTGGTGTGTTCACGCATGACAGAATGTTCTCTTTCAATTCTTTTAGTTTTTATGGGCGTGAGCTTCATAAACCACGCATGTCGAGACTGTTGTAACCCGAGGACCCCCTGTACAGCGTTTGGCAGACACTTTTATCCAGAGCGACAGACATCTGGGCTTTATAGTCCGCGAGACATCACGTCTCTCATACTAGCGAACCAAAGAGCTGCTAGAACACTAAGGTTCTACCAGAGACGAAGGAAGTCCTCCACCAGGGTTCCCATCTGATCACACACAGCAGCCACTAATTAGCATCATGCTAACTGCATGAATAAATCATCACACTTACCTATAGCCCCATATTCCTATAAAAGGTGGCTTCAATTGAGTTGATTTTTCTTTCAGACTGACACTTACATGAGTATTTGAATGATGTCTTCTTAGTGAGTGGGTTTAAATGTTTGATTGACAAGCTAAACATGATATATCCAAAAAAAAAAAGATAAACTGACTCCTGAGTGACGTTAGGCTATTTTTCCTGTTCAGAATTCGGGGATCTATGTGTGGAGTGTTGTGCTGCCCCAGATGTTCAAAAATAGGGAACTTTTGTCCTAGTGACTGGCACGAAGACATCCGCAATACTGACTGGTCAGCTGCGGATGACGAATGGCACTGTTGGTGCTCTGTATTGTTTAAAGTCATTTTGTTTAGTCGGGTAGTGCTTTGTGCCACAGAAACACTTTCCAGTGCTTTTAGAGCTGCTCCACAGACATCAGTAAAGAGAGACAGAGTCTGTAAAGCTTTTATCTAAATGCCATCCTAGTACGTAAAGATGAAAAGAAATAATTCATACAATTTTCCACTTATTCAAGATGAGCAGTGGTCAAAATCCAAGACATATTTGAACTGCTTCTTTAGTTTAAAACTGGAGCTATAAGGCTAATGTTGCTAACGAACACTAGAAGTCAGTCGTCACCCAATTAGCCCAATTTGTTTCTGTAAAAATCAACAACTCTCAACCTGCTCAAACCAGAGCTTTGTTAAGGTGGCGTAGACTTGTTATCAGACTCTGCCCTCTGTTTTACGACTGCTTTGTAAATACCATCCCTGGCGTTGTCTATAATGACTGCCTGTAGAGGAGACTTTTTTTATAGCGTCATAGTTTTTTAGAGCAGTCATGCTGTGCCCTAAACCACACTTACAATTCTGAGGCACCTAAATGAAGATCTGGACGAATTGAGCAGCTATTTGAATATATAAATATCATTTGTAAGTACTTTTCCTACAAGGGAGGTTTATACTCCTGAGATTTTGTGCTTCAGGATTTCCCAAGGAGTTGTGCTATAAACCAAAAACCTGAATCTTTTCAAATCTCTGGGACATGGAGCTGGACCAGTTTCAGGCCAGCCTGTTAAAGCCTTAGAGGGCCGGTCTGAGAGTAATGGAACATTCAGCCGTTTCCTGCAGGAAAAGCTAATAAAAGAATCGAGGCAGGAGAACCAGGCAGACCTGCTCTTAGCCTTCATACACTGTGTCACCTGAGAGGGCTGTGGGTCACACACACACACACACACACACACACACACACACACACACACACACACACAGTGTGCAGTGCAACGGCAAAGAGAGACAGAACACAAAAGAGGTGGAAGATCAGATTACATCAGGTTTTGACTTTTGTTAACATCGTTTTTCAAACATGCAGGTGTACGTGTGTGTGTGTGTGTGTGTGTGTGTGTGTGTGTGTGTGTGTTTGTACGAGTATGCATTTATATATAATATTATTCAAATGTTGGAAGCTGTTCTGTCCATTCATTCATTTTCTGAGCCGTATTTCCCAACCTGCTGGGGTAGCTGGTGGCCTGGTGGTTAGGGACCTGCAATCCGAAGGTTGTGGGTTCGAATCCCAGGGCTGCCAGTGCTCTTGAGCAAGGTACCACCCAACCAACCCGGGCACTGCTGACCACTGGATCACTTGGTGAATGGGTTAAATGTAGAGAAAGAATTTCACACTGTTCACACTGTGTGCTGTGCTGTGGTGTGTTCATGTGTGACAAATGGCCACTTTACACTTTACTGTTACTATCCAGGGACGTGGGGGGTGGGGCTGGAGCCTTGAACAGTGGTCCTAGGAGTAAAATGTGGAGAAACACTCTGGACACGTCTCCAGTGCATCACAGGACACACAAACTCATCCACATAGTCTTACCTGCCCTGTAAATGTAGCATCTTCTGTTTAAAATAAAGTTGTGATAACCTTAGTATTCATACTAAATCTGTAATAACATCCATATTAAATGAATTAATATTCACAATAGGATATTTTTTAACGCTCTAAGAAATGTATATTCAGAATAAAGTTCGCCCCAAGTTCCACGTTGGACGACTGCCTGGTTTTCCTATAAACTCTGGTCCGGAGTGATGTTTTCAGTCACAGCCATTAGAAATGATTGGCTGATTCTGGTCAGTTGGTGATAAACTGTTGCATACAACCTTCAGTTCATTGCATTTCAGTTGTCACTGCAAAAGTTATTATTAAACAAAATAGCAACAATTACTAGTGTGAACGGATTCCAAGATTTGGAATGGTTCTCTGTGTGTGTATGTGTGTGTGTGTGTGTGTGTGTGTGTGTGTGTGTGTATGTGTATGTGTGTATGTATGTGTATGTGTGTGTATATGTGTGCATTTGTGTGTGTGTGTCTGTGTATGTGTGTGTATATTGTGTGTGTGTGTGTGTGTGTGTC
>JBBIGA010088626.1:0-11370 GCA_037576975.1 Alestes dentex | reverse complement strand
ACCTCAACCCCATCCAGCACCTTTGGGATGAACTGGAACAGAGATTGTGATCCAGGCCTTCTCATCCAACATCAGTGCCTGACCTCATAAATCCCCTACAGAATGAATGGACACAAAATCCCACAGAAACTCCAAAATCTTATGGAAAGTCCTCCAAGAACTCCTTATTAAAGTCTATGTATTTTAATGCAAGGTCATTAAAATCTCTGTTGGTGTAATGGTCAGACGCCCCAATACGTTTTGTCCACAAAGTGTAAAAAGAACACAATTACATTCCAGTATTGTTTCTACCTGAGCACAGATTGGAAATTTTTTTTAATGTTAAAAAAAAACTTGTACTGTATTGCACATCCTTATACCCAATCACACATTTTTACTCCTAGTTTAGAGTTTATATTTATAGTTTATTTATATATGTTCACTCTGTGTCCTTGTACTCTGTAATCTGGAGCCACGCTATCTCGTTTCACTGTTTACGTGTACATAGCTGGGATGACAATAAAGTTCACTTTGACTTAAACTAATGTGCATTTGAATATTTTGTTCTACATTTTTCAAATTATTTCGTTCTAGCCTTCAATTTTCTCTTAGGTTTATTGTTAATATATTGCACAGTCTCATAGATACACATGTGCGTGAATAACTGTGTATGTGACAAATAAAAAAATGCTGAATACTGAATCTTGATTACAAATGTGCCGCCTAAATGCCTGAGACATTGTTTTATCACAGGTCTAAGATTTGGACTAAAATATAAATCTCAGCAGACTCGCGGTTCCATTCATGACCAGTGTAAAGGAATCTACGACGCTAAATTTCTCCAGAATGAACTATTTCAGGCCCCATGGTGGTGCAGTGGGTTGCTCAGTTGCCTCAAACCTCCAAGGTTGTGAGTCCAGGTCCTGGCTTTGTGTGTGTGTGGAGTTTGCATGTTCTCCTCGTGGTGGCGTGGTTTCCTCCGGGCTCTCCGGTTTCTCCCACAGTCTTTGGACCATCAGGTGTGTGTGTGTGTGTGTGTGTGTATGTGTGAGTCCCTGCCTTGTGCCTGTTTCTTTCATTTAATCCAGTCAGTATGCCCAGAATTAGAAAGTTTGACAGGGATCAAATAGTATATTCACACCAACAGTTTGATTCAAATCAACAATTCAAATCAAAATATAAAGAAACAAGACTTTTGCACAGGACCGTAGGTTTACCTACCAAGTATAACGTAAACATAATATTAACATGCACCCCACGACTAGTGCTACAGTTAATTCCAAAAATGTAAAACACATGCATTACAGTTCTTTACAATAATTGTGATGCTTTTGTTTTACTACAAATACTGTCATATATTTTTAAGTACACATTGTTCATTTTTGTGTTTTTGTTTTCTTACACATAGACTTGTTTCGTTACTTTTTATATAATAATTATAATGAAGCTGTCACTGAACAATATCCCAATGAGATAATAACAACAATTATAATACAAGAATAACAGCGACAATAATGATAACAACAACAACAATAGCAATAATGAAAATGATATAGAGTCCGCAGAGTGGAATATTTTGCTGTAACACGTCAGAGTAAGAAAACATGCACTACTATGTGCTTTTAGTGTTAGAATGAAACACTCATTTCAGATATGAGACCAGCAAGCAATGTGAAATGTCTGATGGAGGACTGGAGGGTTGGTGAGGGCAGCTGTGCTGCTCTGATTACCTCTCCTGGGGTTTGTACTGTATTCCTAGAGATGTGCTGAGTCAGTGTGAGGAAACGGCTTACCTCTGGGACCACCGGGGGGTTGATGCTGTAGCAACCAACATCACCTGTGCTGCCCAGGTGAGCCTGCTTGTTTTTATGAAGAAGGACTTATGAGGCCAAACAATGAGTACGTTGAGTCTCCAGCTGAGGGAAAATACACACGCATACCACACTGTTTCGGACGGAGGAATACGAGTGTACGTGTGACAGTATGTTATAAACTTGTGCTTTTTTTAGGATGCTGCTCAAGTACATCCGCCTGTAGTGACAACTGAAAGCTAGAATGGATCGCTGGACTAAACTTTTCAACTGGCAGCGCATGCAAAAGGCCGGAGAAGTACAAGAAGAGAAAGCAGAAGGTCAGGCAAAAGAGAAGAAAGACGAGAAGCCAAAAGTGAAGTGAGTATTTCTGAGTTAGAATTATGTTACTTGAGAATTATTTCACCCATACAAAAAAAAGTTTCCATGTGAATGACATGTTCAGCATGTTTCCATATGGATAATGTTTGGGGTTTTTTTTAAACATTCGGCATTTTTATTCTCTTTAAAACGTTAGTAATTGTGCTACCTCAAATTTAAGCTCAACTAATGTGCCGAAGGAATTTAAAACAGATATAACTTCAAAATCTTAAAGCCAACACCACATTTGTATTGTGTGTAGAGTCAGCAGTGATGGTTCTGTGAAGAAACAAGTTTAGACAATTCGTCAGCTTTGCATTGCAGCTACAAGGCTGATGTAACGTAAAGGAAACTTAAAATCTTCCATGAATACCATGCAAACTCCATGCCTTTTGCAGATAATAGTATGTTATGACGTGTCAGTACCAACAGGAGCAGGTTTCAGCTTTGGTTAGGCCTCAGACGGTTGCTTGCAAAGGTTTCGGTGCATAATTTGTAGATTTTCTTTCATTGAAAAAATGTTCACACAGAGAACACTCTGCTCCACATTTCGTGTAATTTACTGATCATTTGCTGAATTCAACGTACTGGAAAGTAACACATATAACGTGGCCAGTGCAAAACAGACTCAGGTCAATACTGTGTGTTTACATGTGGCATGTGGTGATGTGCTGTTCACACATGGATGCATTTTCAAACGTGACCTCATTTTTTCCCACGTGATCATATTATTTCCACATCATTGTATAAAATAGCATGTGAACTGTGTCTTATTCATGTGTGGATTAGTTTGAAGAACCATATATTATTAGATAGAATACGTCTAAAATGGGGCCCCACTGAGGCAAAGTGGGTTGCTCTGTTTCCTCATTTGTGGAGTTTGCATGTTCTCCTTGTGGAGGCGCCGGTTTCCTCCAGGGTCTCCGGTTTCTCCCATAGTCCAAAGACATGCGTGTCGGGTGAATTGGGGATTCTAAATTGACCGTAGGTGTGAGTGTGTGAGTGAATGGTGAGTGCATGTGTGGCCTGTGGTGGGCTGGCCCCCCCCGACCAGGGTGAGTCCCTGCCTCGCACCCATAGACCCCAGGAGAGGCTCCGGTTACGCATGACCCCAGTGAGGAATAAGCAGTTACAGAAAATGAATGAATACATATAAATATGCTATCTATTTTAAAATATGTTCTCTCTGTTTTTCTCTCTCTCTTTGTGTTTCTCTCTCTCTCTCAGCTGGAGGGAATGGGTGATTGATCCCTCTGGAGAGTTTTACTATGGCTGGGTGCAAGTCATGATTTTTCCTGTCATCTACAACTGGGTTGTTATTATCCTCAGGTGGGAGGACATGATCCGTAGATCAGCTTTCAGGCTGATAAAGAAGACCGATTAGATCAGTCTGACTGTTACTAAATACACTCGGCTTCTTTCTTCAAATCTGAACCCACAGATGTTTAAAGTTCTGTAATAAATGTATGTAAAGTTCTGTAATAAATGTAACATTAGCTTAGCATGTCCGTAATTGACAGTAACTCTTGTCTACCTTGTAAAGGACCTGTTTTTATGAGGTTGAGAACACATATCTGGCAGTGTGGCTCACCTTAGACTACACCTGTGACCTGGTTTATGTGGTCGACATTGTCATGAAAGTCCACACTGGTAAGTGTAACATAACAAAGTGTAATGACTAAAGATGCAAGTACACTATATGGACAAAAGTATTGTGACTGTGAATGACATGTTTAGCATGGTTCCATATGAATAATGTGTTTTTTTTTAAACATTCGGTGTTTTTATTCTCTTTAAAATGTTAGTAATTGTGCTACCTCAAATTTAAGCTCAACTAATGTGCCGAAGGAATTTAAAACAGATATAACTTCAAAATCTTAAAGCCAACACCACATTTGTATTGTGTGTAGAGTCAGCAGTGATGGTTCTGTGAAGAAACAAGTTTAGACAATTCGTCAGCTTTGCATTGCAGCTACAAGGCTGATGTAACGTAAAGGAAACTTAAAATCTTCCATGAATACCATGCAAACTCCATGCCTTTTGCAGATAATAGTATGTTATGACGTGTCAGTACCAACAGGAGCAGGTTTCAGCTTTGGTTAGGCCTCAGACAGATGCTTGCAAAGGAAGCAACTCCTGACCATTACACCAACAGGGACTTTAATGACATTGCATTCAAATACAGAGACTTTAATATGAAGTTGGTCCCCCTTTGCATCTCTAACAGCTTCCACTCTTCTTGGAAGGCTTTCCATAAGATTTTGGCGTTTCTGTGGGAATTCTCCGATCATTCTGTAGAACATTTATGAGGTCAGACACTAATGTTGGACGAGAAGGTCTGGCTCACAATCGCTGTTCCAGTTCATCCCAAAGGTGCTGGATGGGGTTGAGGTCAGGACTCTGTGTGGCCAATCAAGTTCTTCCAAACCAAACTCACCCGACCATGTTTTTATGGAGCTTGCTTTGTTGCTTTGGGGCACAGTCATGCTGGAATAAAAAAGGTTCTTCCCCAAACTGTGTCCAAAGTTGAAAGCATGGTGTTGTCCAGAATGTCTTGGTCTGCTGAGGCATTAAGATTTCCCTTCACTGGAAGTAAGGGGCTGTTTGAATTAAATAATTAAGAGGTCCCAATACTTTTCTTCATATAGTGTGTTATATTTTTCATTGTGTTTTCATGTGGCTCCTTTGTGCCTACAGAGTGATATCGGATAGAATGGGGTGATTTTTGTGCTCCGCAGGGTTTCTGGAGCAGGGTATCCTGGTGAGGGATCGGGCCCGTCTGAAGAAACGCTACCTGCGCTCCTCTGCTTTTCTGTGGGACATAGCCTCCCTGCTGCCCACGGACCTGCTCTACCTGCAGCTGGGCATCCACACGCCCCTGGTGAGGGTGAACCGCTTCCTGCGGTCGTCTCGTCTGTCAGAGGCTTTGGACCGCATGGAGACCCGCACGGCCTACCCTAACGTCTTCCGCATTTCCAAACTGATGATCCTCATTTTTATCCTCATTCACTGGAATGCATGCATCTACTTCTCGCTCTCCAATTACATCGGCTTTGGTACTGACGAATGGGTCTACCCCAACATCTCGGACCCTGAATTTGCTTCCATGAGACGACAGTACTTCTACTCTTTCTGGTTCTCGACCCTGATCCTCACCACCGTGGGAGACACCCCTTACCCATTTCGTCTGGAGGAGTACCTTTTCATGATCGCCGACCTGCTGATCGCGGTGCTGGTGTTTGCCTCTGTTGTGGGAAATGTGAGCAGTGTGATCATGAACCTGCAAAACCGGGACAATGTGTTCTTCCCCAATCACGAGCTGGTGAAAGGCTACCTGCGTAGTAGAAGAATCAGCAAAGAGCTGCAGGGCCGCGTCAACTCCTGGTACCAGCATCTACACATCAACAAGTGCGTCTTCCCACTTAAATGGGCATTCAGGCCTAAACGTTTTTTATTTGCCGTGAAATGCAGTATTCAGTGATTTGACAGAATTGCACTGTCCTCTAGCTGCAACGCCCAGCATGCATTACATAAAAATATATAACACATAAAATACTATGACCAGGAATCCCTGCACCGCTCAGTGTAGAGTGCTAGCCATTGATCTGCATGCTAAATATTTCAAAGCTAACATTAGGGTAGACCTACCTCTACAATGATTCTCTGTTTAACCCAAAATGGATTCCAGATATGTATTTTAAGCCCATTAACTAGAGAAATAAAGCCCAGACGAAGTATCTACATAGTCAAGTAGGTACCAGGCTAAATTTGTTGCTTGTTTTCCTTTCAGTCATTTCTGTTTTTTGCATAATCCATTCTCTCTACATTTCTGTCGTTTGTGTAACCCATTCTCTGACCTTGAGACAGTGGCCACAGCTACACAGCTGTAAAAATAGATGCATCTAGGTTAGCTATCTGGCTTCCTTGTGCATTTACCGGCTAACAATAAAAAAGAAAACATAGCCCCCACCACATAGTCCCCCCAAAAGAAGCTCCCACCTTCAAGATACATCATTAGGGCAGTTAATCTAAAAGTCTTTAAATGGTAAAATCTTGGATAAAGAGACTGCAGCGACTGTATATTAAGCATGCGAACAGATGTAGCAATGATTACATTTTTTTATTCCAATCAGAGTCTTTCTTTAAGTTTTACAGAAATAGGAAAATGCACAAAAATATTCTTTTTTAGTTGTCAAAGATCTGGCACAGAAATGACCTCCCGTAAGCCCTTAAGCCATACAACAACACAGCAAATACAGTGCAGCGATCTAATGGTTTCCAACAGTATTATTATGATTATCTTATTCTAAGGCCGGATAAAGAGAGGAACATGAAAAGTTCTAATTTGCCTGGGACTTTTTTTTTTACTTTCAACCACAGGAATCTACATCTAGTGCAGCCCAAATTGGCCTACTGGCTATCATACTGATGCTAAAAGATGTAAAAATTTACATGATCTAACTTATACAATTATCTCAAGAACAATGTTGTTGTGCTGTTTTAGTTCATGTGGTTACACAAGGCCTTTTAAAGTGCAACTGCATGCATTTGATGAGGCATAATTTAATAAGGCATGTATTTCACAAAAATCAAGGGGAAAAAGTCTGAAAACTGGAAAAATAATATGTATTCTGAGGAAAAGTGTGCACTGTTCCTTTAATTGTCATTAAAGGAATAGTGCCTATTAATCCATGCTATGTACTCTGTGTGTGTGTGTGTGTGTGTGTGTGTGTGTGTGTGTGTGTGTGTGTGTGTGTGTGATTTTGCTAAGCTGGAATGCTTTGGTAAGCACTCACCTGTTCTCTGAAACAGAAAGATCACAAGGGAGAACGAAATCCTCCAGCAGCTGCCGGTCACGCTGCAGACGTCCATCGCCGTGAGCGTGCACCTGCCCACCCTCTCCAAGGTCACCATCTTCCAGAACTGTGACAGCAGCCTTCTGGAGGAGCTGGTGCTCAAACTCACCCCACAGGTCAGAGGGCAGGGATCAACTATGCAGCTGTTGACTGGCGATTAGGGAGTTGCCCCTGTGATCGGAAGAGTGTGGGTTCAAATCTCAGGGCTGTCAGTGGCACCACTGAGTTACCCTTGAGCAAGATACCGTCCCCACACACACTGCTCCCCAGGCAGGGAGTGGGTTAAATTCAGAGAAAGAATTTCACATTGTTTATACTGTTTGCTGTGCTATAGTGTGACAAATGGACACTTTACACTGAAGACTAATGTTGTGTGATGTGTTATAATGTGCTGCCTCTCCTCCATTTAGGTCTACAGCCCTGGAGAGTATGTGTGTAGAAAAGGAGATGTGGGCCATGAAATGTACATCATTAAAGAGGGAAAGCTGGCTGTGGTGGCCGATGATGGGGTGACTCAGTTTGCCGTGCTGGGTGAGGGAAACTTTTTTGGAGAGATCAGCATCCTGAACATCAAAGGTAGGAACAGACAATTCAAGAACACAACATAGTGTGCTGGAGTAGTCTCTAGAGTGAGATTCTATGGTTTAAAGACATGGGAGTCCCTTCTTGAAGGTGGTTGGAACATTTAATAAATCTAAATCACTTTGGGGTAGATTTTGGGGGACTGTGCCAGAGGGAAGCCAGGTAGCTAATATAATTGCTAGGAAGCTAAAGACCCTACTGCAGCCATTCAACCCGGTCTGACGACTTTTTGTGAAGCCATTACGATATACATCTATTCAAACGTGCTGCGATCACGCTTCAGGCCTTTTTTTGTACAAGGACAGCGCTTTACTACCCTATGTATTTTAATGCGCAGTGCAGAACACGGCCAGTATCAGCGCTAACTAGTGACTGAGGGACAGTAGGAGAGAAATTAGCGCACGTCGGCTTAAAAGAGTTTTTCACCGTCTTTGCCTCCAGTTCATGTGAAGTTGTTTTGTAAATCTACGTCTGGTCTTGTAGGCTATTTGTAAACTCTGCAACTGTTTTGGCCTGGGTTTGGTCATTTCTGTACATACTAGATCACAATTAATGTGTCTTTAGTTGCCTTCTGTTGTAGCCTCTGAATGAACACTTTTATGCAACATTGTAAAACACATTTCCCACTAAAAGTATAATAATAATGAGTTTATTCCTTAATGGTTTTTTTTTTGCAAAGTGGTTGAAACAGGTTGAAAGGCCACGACATGGGGAAAGTCCCTAACCCTAACCCTAAACCTAACCCTCATCCTAACTTCAACCATAACCCTAACCCTAAACCTAACCTTAACCCTAACCTTAACCTCAACCATAACCCTAACCCTAAACCTAACCTTAACCCTAACCCTAACCCTAACCCTAAACCTAAACCTAACCTTAACCCTAACCCTAACCCTAAACCTAACCTTAACCCTAACCCTAACCCTAACCCTAACCCTAAACCTAACCTTAACCCTAACCCTAAACCTAAACCTAACCTTAACTCTAACCCTAACCCTAACAGTCACCAGTTAGCGCTGATACTGGCGGTGTTAGGCACTGCACATTAAAACACATAGGGTACTGAAGACTTCTCCTAGCATGAAAAAAAAGGCCTAAAGCGTGATCGCAGCACGTTTTTTGAATAGATGTTATGTTGTGATGGCTTCACGAAGTCGTGAGATCGGGTAGAGCCATATAAATGTGGTCACTGTCTTCAAATCACAACAGTTACAATGGAGATAAAAGCTCAAGTTAAAAGGGTACCGGCCACATAGATATATGTCTATATGGACAGAAGTATTGGGACACACCCATTTTTGGGCCACCAGGGTTTGGGCTAGGCACCTTAATTCCAGTGAAGGAAAATCTTAATATTTTAGCACAAGAAGACATTTTCAACGACACCATGTTTCCAACTTTGTGGACACAGTTTGGGGAAGAACCTTTTCTATTCCAGCACGACTGTGTCCCAGTACACAAAGCAAGCTCCATAAAGACATGGCTGGAGGAGTTTAGTGTGGAAGAACTTGACTGACCGCACAGAGTCCTGATCTCAACTCCATCCAGCACCTTTGGGATGAACTGGAATGGCGATCACCAGCCAGGCCTTCTCGTCCAACATCAGTGTCTGACCTCATAAATGCTCTACAGAAGGAATGGGCACAAATTCCCACAAAATCACTCCAAAATCTTGTGGAAAGTCTACCAAGAAGAGCAGAAGCTGTCATATCTGCAAAGGGGGGACCAACTCCATATTAAAGTCTATGGATTTGAATGCAATGTCATAAAAGTCCCTGTTGGTGTAATGTTTAGGTGTCCCAATACTTTTGTCAATATATTGTATGTATATATTACGCAAAAACTAAAAAATAAGTATAACAATCTTTGAAAAAGTTTTTCACTGGGCCCCATAGTGGGTAGCACTGCTGCCTGTATGGGGACATTGGGATAGGTTTTCACAGTAACAGCACTGGAAGCCTTTTTATTGCTCCTATTGTATTGTAACCCACGTCACACACATCCTACTTTACCACACTCTCCTTTGGTGTTTCCCAGGCAATAAATCAGGCAACCGGCGCACGGCCAACATCCGCAGCATTGGTCACTCAGACCTGTTCAGTCTATCTAAAGAGGACCTCACGGACACACTGTCTGAGTTTCCAGCCGCCAAGCAGCATCTAGAGGAGAAGGGCCGGCAGATCCTGACCAAAATGGGCATGTTGGAGAAGACCGATGAAGGCGAGGAGGAGAAAGAGAAGACGGAGGACAAGGTGTCACGCCTGGAGTCCAGCCTGGAGGTGCTGCAGACCAAACTGGCCCGACTGATGGCCGAGCTGGAGTCCAGCGCCTGGAAGATGATGAAGCGCGTGGAGCAGCTGGAGCTGCAGACAGAGGGCTGGGAGGGCATCGTGGCCGAGGGAGCCTGGAGTGAAACAGAGGAGGAAGGTGGGAGAGGGAGGGAAGTGGGAGATGGAGAGGGGGAAATAGAGGAAGAGCCAGAGGGGGAGAGGGGGGAAGGGGACGGGGGAGAAGAGGGTGAGGAAGTGGGGAAAGACTTCAAAGAGAAGAAGTGATGGAAATAGAAGGAATAAAATAGAAGGAGAAGGATTTGCATTAAATTACAGGCTACATAATTAAACTTAATGAGCTACTGGATGAGACAACTTAATGATAAAATATGTTGTTACCAAATTTACATCATGTCTTCTGTGTTTTATGTGTTTGATGTCTGCCTTAAAAAGTGTCCTACAAAGATCATTAAAGTTCATTTGAATTTAATTGAAGAGTTAAAAATTACTTTATCTCAACACCAACTTTACTCAACAATATCTTACATACACTATATGGACAAAAGTATTGGGATGCCTGACCATCACAACAACAGGGACTTTAATGGCACTGCATTCAAATACAGACTTTATAATGGAGTTGGTCCCCCTTAGCAGCTATAACAGCTTCCTATTCTTCTTGGAAGGCTTTACACAAGATTTTGGAGTTTTTGTGGGAATTTGTGTCCATTCATTCTATAGAGCGTTTATTAGGTCAGACATTGATGCTGGATGAGAAGGTCTGTCTTGTAATCTCCGTTCCAGTTCATCCCAAAGGTGCTGGATGGGGTTGAGGTCAGGACTCTGTGTGGGCCAGTCAAGTTCTTCCACACTGAACTCACCCAGCCACGTCTTTGTGCACTGAGACACAGTCATGCTGGAACAGAAAAGGTTCTTCCACAAGCTGTGTCCACAAAGTTGGAAGCATGTTGTTGTCCAAAATGTCTTGTTGCGCTGAAGTATTAAAATTGACCTTCACTGGAAGAAAGGGGCCTATCCCAAATCCAGAAAAACAGTGTCCCAATACTTTTGTCCATATAGTTTAATGTAGACTACAGATGCCTTCTAACATCTACTGCTAACATTTTTGTACCATCCCATTCCCATGTCAACAGGTCACAGAGAAAGAAAGACAGGTCAGTAGCAGTGCTGCAGTGTCTAGATCCCCTTTGCAGTGCAGTAACTGTGTCTGGACACAAAGTGGCAGCAAATATTCTCTTTCCATCTGTTGATGGGTAGTGTTTCCAACTGCTGACAGGTGCTTTTCTGAAACATATTCACTTTTTCAGAACTCTCCATGCTGTTCCCTGCAATAATACATGGCTCAGCAGTTCATTTTATTCTCCAAATGCACTCAGAGTCTCTCCTCAGCATCCTTCTCCCAACACACTCAGATTCTCTCCTCAACATCCCAACACACTCAGAGTCTCTCCTCAGCATCCTTCTCCCAACACACTCAGTCTCTCCTCAGCA
>JBBIGA010088616.1:0-29956 GCA_037576975.1 Alestes dentex | reverse complement strand
ACACACAAACACACACATACACACACACACACACATACACATACACACCCACACACACACATACACACACACACACACACACACACACACACACACACACATACACACACAAATGTGAAAAAGTAAGGGAAAAATTCAGTAGTTTTACCCCTTAATCAGCTTTAATCTGTGCACGTTTCCCTTAATTTTCAAAATTAAGGTAATTTTAAGGGGTAAAATTAAGGCGTTTGGTTTCATAGTGAAGTGAACACACACTCAGGTAAACACACACACACTCAGGTATACACGTTCTCACATCAACTCACATTCAGGTAACACAATCTCAGGTAAACACACTCAGGTGAATACACACATTCTCAGGTAAACACACACACACACACACACACACACACACACACACACACGCACATACTCAAGTAAACACACACACAGACACACACACACACACTCAGGTAAACACACATACACTTAAGTAAACACATATGTAAACACACTCTCAGGTAAACACACACACACACACACACACACACACTCAGGAAAACACATATGTAAACACACTCACATATAAACACACACTCTCAGGTAAACACACACACATGTGTACATGTATATGCATGTGTATGTGTATATTGCATATGTGTGTGTATTGTGTGCTTGCATGTGAATGTGTATGTGAGTGTATGTTTGTATGTGTGTGTATGAATATATGTATGTATGTGTGAGTGTATATGTTTGTGTGTGTGTGTGTGTGTGTGTGTGTGTATGTGTTGAAGTGTGTGTGTCTGTGGGTGCTTTTACATGTGTGTGTGTGTGTGTGGATGTTTTTATATGTGTGTGCATGAGTGTGAGTGTGTATGTGAGTGTGTATTACAGGTGCTGAACTTGATGCAGGTGATCAGCGCTGCAGGCAGGGGGCACAGTGGCACTAGAGGTACAGGCAGGATGTGGGGGTGAGAAGGGTGAAAGAGAAAAACAACAAGAAAAACTGAAAGAAAGAGCGAGGGAGTAGTAGGGAGAGAAAGAAAAGAACAGACAAAAACAAAAGAGGGAGAGAGAAAAAGAAAAGAGAACGAGAACGAGTGTGAGGCACAGAAGAGAGAAATACAGGAAAAAGAGTGAAGGAGAGAAAGAGAGAAAAAAGAGCAAGAGAAAGAGAGCAAGAGAAGGAGAAGTGCAGGATGGAGGTGAGAGCAGAGCTGCTGAAAAGTATCTGGTACGCCTTCACTTCTCTGGACACAGAGGACAGCGGGAGAGTCTCCAAATCACAACTAAAGGTGAGAGAGAGAGAGAAAGAGAGAGAAACAGACAGACTGCGAGGGAGAGAGAGAGAGAGAGAGAGAGAGAGAGACAGAGAGACAGACAGAGAGAGACAGAGAAACAGAGGTTTATTTTTTATTTTGCTGTGCTGTTTTAAATTATGGGGAGTAGTTTGTCCCCCTTTTGTTGCAGTAACGGCCTCTAGTCGTCTGGGAATATAGGAATTAATTGTATAAGAGTATTAGTGAGGTCATGTACTGATGATAGAACGTTACTGTGAGGATTTGATTGTATGAGAGTATTACTGAGGTCAGGTAAAGATGTAGGAACATTGCTGAGAATCATCTGAGAATCATGTGCCCCTGTATGTATGTATGTATGTGTGTGTGTGTGTGTGTGTGTGTGGGTGTCTGTGTGGGTGTCTGTGTGTGTGTGAGAGAGAGAGTGAGAGCGAGAGAGTGAGAGCGAGAGAGAGAGAGAGAGAGAGAGAGAGAGAGAAAGAGAGTACTTGGGCAATAGCTAATCTCTCTCACACGCTCTGGCTTTGGAGAATTGAGGTCCACAGTACACACACACAAACACTTATGGTGTTTATTGTTATTTTATTATTTGTTAATCAATTATTTGCTATTTGTTGGTATAGTTTGTTATTTATTGTTTATATGAGTGTTGATGTAATCTGCCCGATGTGTAGTGCTTATTGGTGTTTATTACTTTATTGTTTACTGTTTGTGTTAGGTGTTGTCCCATAAACTGTACAGTGTCTGGTTGTTTATTAATTGTTAATTGTTTAGGTGTTGTTCCATGACCTGTACAGTGTGCATTTGTTTATTGTTTAGGTGTTGTCCCGTAATTTGTACAGTCTATGGTTGTTCATTTATTTATTTATTGTTTACTGTTTGTTGTTAAGGTGTAGTCCCTTTATCTGTACAGTTGTTTATTTATTTATTGCTTGCTGTTTGTTGTTTCGGTACTATGCCATAATCTGTAAAGTTTATGATTGTTTATTTATTGCTTATTTGTTATGTAGGTGTTGTCCCATAACCTGTACAGTGTTCTGCGGATCCCTCACGATCAAGCGGCTCTGGAGCAGCACTTCAGCGATGATGATGATGGACCCGTTTCCAGCCAAGGATACATGCCTTACCTCAACAAATTCATACTAGATAAGGTATACACACACACACACACACACACACACAGTGATGCATGCCTTACCTCAACAAATTCATATTGGATAAGATACAAACACACCCACAGTGACACATGCCTTACCTAAACAAATTCATGGATAAGGTACAAACAAACAGCAATGCATGCCTTACCTCAACCAACACATACTGCATAAGGTACAAACACACACACACACACACACACACACACACACACACACACACACACACACACACACACAGTGTACATGGCTAACCTGAACAAATTCATACTGGATAAGGTACAGACACAAACAGTGTACATGACTAACCTGAACAAATTCATACTGGATAAGGTACAAATAGATATGGGAGGGGCATGTATTGTCTGGACTAGTGTGATGTGAGTTTGTGTGATGTGTAATGTGAATGTGTGTGTGTGTGTGTGTGTGTGTGATGTGTAATGTGTGTGTGTTATACGTGTGTGATGTGTGTATGTGTGTGTGTGTGTGTGTGTGTGTGTGTGTGTGTGGGATGTGCAATGTGTGTGTGTGTTTTATCAGGTTGTGGAGGGAACATTTGATAAAGAGGAAGTGGATGAGCTGTGCTGGACTCTGTGTTCTAAGAAAAATTATCGTCCAAACGAAACCGCCGTTCTGTCCAATAAAGACGCCGGGCGCTTGTGGTGCCTCTTCAACTTCCTGTGTGAGGATAAATACCCGCTGGTTCTGGTTCTGGAGGAGGTGAGGAACACTGAACTGATAATACACAAACACAAACGGAGACACACACAAATATACCGAGTCACTTACTGTTCACCAGCTTCTTACTGCAACTTCCAGTTCCACCTTAAATAGCCATTACATCCTGTTCATTAAGGAGCAACACTCTGTGTTAGTAATGCCAGCCAATCAGCTCTCAGTACTAGTAATATCAGCCAATCAGCTCTCAGTAGCAGTAATGCCAACCATCCCACTCTCAGTAGCAGAAAGGCTAACCAATCCGCTCTTAGTAGTAGTAATGCCAACCAATCAGCATACAATAGCAATAACGCTGTTACTAATTCTGACTCCTCATTGGTCTATTCATCCTCAAGTGATTTAAGGCGGAGTAGGAGGTTCACTGAGAAGCAGAATGTGTGCATGTGACTGGTGTTGGTGTGAAAGGCCTGATTTTATGTGCATGAATGTGTGTGTGTCTGTTTGTCTGTCTGTCTGTGTGTGCAGGTGGAATACCTGCTGAAGAAGATCTGTGGGGTGCTAAGTGTGGAGCTGAACAGTGTGGAGGTTGAAGAGTTTTGCACACAGCAGTGTGAGGGGCTGAGTGTGTGGAGGTTCCTGGAGCTGGTGGATCAGGGGGTTCTGGGTCACGGGCTGGAGACACACAGACTCAGCTCAGCTATAGAGGACGTCTATAGAGAGATCTGTGGAAACGTCCTGAAAGAGGTACACATACACACACACACACACACACACACACACACACACACACATCATGCAAGCACACACATACACACATATGCTCAGGGTGTATGTGTGTATGTATGAATATATGTGTGTGTGTGTGTGTGTGTGTGTGTGTGTGTGTAGGGTTACCTGTGGAAGAAGGGTCATCTGCGGAGGAACTGGACTGAGCGCTGGTTCTGCTTGAAGCCGACAGTTCTATGTTACTACAGCAGTGAGGACCGGCGGGAGTGTAAGGGCAGCATTGAGTTGGACCACAACTGCTGCGTGGAGGTGCTGACTTCACTTGTTACTGTGTGTACCTGTATACTGCTAACACACTGCATGTTCATTACACAACAGAGCTTAATGAAGCCTAGCAAAGATTTTCTGCAGAAATTATAAATCTATAGTACTGTGCAAAAGTCTTGAGTCAATCCACGTTTCTTCATATTTTGCCTCCAAAGACCCAGACTTTCTTGTATTATTAATGTGGTCTTGAGGAACAGTTCTCCGGGCTTCCTGAAGGACTTGCAAAGATTCTCATTTTGAATCCAGTTCCTGAACCTGACTAGTTTCAGAAGAATGCTTTTGTTTGGTAGGCCATACAGTGACCTACATATGAATCACTCAAGCAGAACAAAACGCATCTAACGTAAGGCCTGAACCAATGAAGAAACAGGTGCAGATGATTCCAGATGATCAGGCCTGTGATTAGTATACTAGTGGTGTTAAGTGCTGAGTGGTTTGCGTGTGTGTGTTCAGGTCCTGCCTGAGAGGGAGGGGAAGCGCTGTATGTTCTGTGTGAAGACTCTTAGTAAGACGTATGAAATGAGCGCACCGGACAGCAAACAGAGACAGGAGTGGACAGCAGGTAACACACATAAACGCACACACACACACACTCACACACACACACACAAACACACACTCTCACTGTCTCTCTCTGTATCTCTTTCCCTCTCTCTCTATCTCCACCCCCTCTTTTCTCTCTCTCTGTCTTCCCTCCTCTCTGTATTTCTCTTTCTCTCTCTCCCTATCTCTCTCTTTCTCTCTCTCTTTCAGCGATCCAGCTGGCTCTCCGTTTGCGCTCGGAGGGGAAAAGCTCTCTGCATAAGGAGCTGAAGGCCCGGCGCCAGGAGGTGCGGGAGGAGCGTGAGAGGAGGCGCCTCCTCAGGGAGCAGGAGACGCAGAGGCTGCAGGACCTGCAGGGGGAGAAGGAGCAGAAACAGGTGGAGCTGGAGCTCCTGAAGGAGGCGCAGAAACAGGCCCAGGTCTCCCTGCAGCAGGAGGAAGAGAAGAGGAGGAGACAGCATGAGGAGCTTCAGAGAGCACTGGAGGAGCAACTAAGAGAGGCAGAGGAGGTGAGGAGAGGAGGAAGAAGGGGAAAAGGTGGAGGGGGAGGGGGAGGAGATAGGAAGAGAGAGTAGAAGGGCAGTAAAAGAGGGAGACAGGAGAGGAAGAGAAAAAGGTGAGAGAGGAGAGGAAGATAACAGAAGAAGAGAAGAGAGGAGAAGGAGAAAAGAGAGGGAAAAGAGAAGAAAAGAGGGGAGGAGGAGAAAGGAGAAGGCAAGAAGACGAGATGGCATTAGAAGAAAAGTCAAGTAGGGGGACAGGAGAGAAGAAAAAAGACAGAAACAAAATCTAACACCCCTGATGGTGTGGGTGCGTTTCTATATGTGTATGTGTGTATTTTTTCTGTGTCTCTATTGTGTATATTGTGCAAGTATTTGTATGTGAGTGTATGTTGCGTGTGTGTGTGTATATGTGTGTGTGTATTGTGTATATATGTTTGCATATGTGTGAGTGAATATTGTTTGTGTGTGTGTGTGTGTGTGTGTAGGCACGTGAGAGTATGCGGGAGGAGATGGCTCTGAAGGAGCAGGAGGCGCAGCGTCAGCAGAGGAGGATCAGAGAGCTGGAGGAGCTGCAGCAGCATCTCCAGGAGGCGCTTCACCAGGAGATCAGAGCCAGACAGGATGAAGAGAACTACAGATACACACAGGCCAGGTATACACACTCACACACGTGAACGCACATTCACACACCAACACACACACACACAAACACAAACAATACAACACAGAGGTTATTAGCCCCGCCTACCACGTAGCTAGCGTAACTGGCCACATTATCAGAAACACGTCCCATGCGCCCTGAGTGTCTAACTAGAGTTCCAGGTGGTTGCTGAGTAGTTGCCTTTTTACACTACAGAGTGTGTAAGTGTGTGTTAGTATGTCTGTGTTTGTGTGTGTGAGATTACTCAGCTGATGAGCTTTTGCTGCTTCCCACAAAAGAAGCTTAGCAAGCTGTGCAACGTTACACACAATGCAAAAGCATATGTGTGTGTCTGTGTGTGTGCGTATAACCTTGTTTTCTTTTGTCTTTAAGAGAACGACTCACGGCTTCCTGTGTGCTTGGCTTCTGTGGTTGGAGCTCAAGAAGAGTCACACAATCCACACTCACACACACACGCATGCACACCTGGAATAAACACTCATGTACTTAAAACTGTCACTTTTTAACACAGAAATTTGAGAATCGTGACTTTGTTTGGAGTATTATGCCACAGTAGTTGTAATTTGAAAAATATGTAATAATAATAACCACTCCTGGGATTTTAAAAACCACGTCACATGCAAATTAACATAAATACATTTCTTTTATTTTAGCTCTTGGAAAAAAACTTTGAACCCAGGAGAAATTTTAGGATAGTCTTTGCCGACAAGCGGGTGGGGAAAACCTTCGGCAAAATAGCTTGTAGGAGAGCATTTTTATTTGTTGAAATTAGCTTTTACATTAAAACAATTATATTTTTTAAACAATGTATTTTTTTGTTTTGAAAAAACTATTCTTTTTCCCCAAAATGTTTCGAGCTGTTTGAGACCAGGGAGAGGAAACTACTTCACTTAACAAGTTTGGAGCAAGTGTGTGTGTGTGTGTCTGGGTGGTGGTTTAGACAGTTAGCAACAGGCTAATCGGTGGGGTATAAGCGTGAAAGAGATCATTCGGTCATACGTGAACACACCACAGCACACAGTGTGAACAGCACAAAATTCTTCCTCTGCATTTAACCCATTCACCAAGTGAAGCAGGGGGCAGCCAGGAGCACGGCGCCTTCGGGAGCAGTGGGGACGGTACTTTGCTCAGGGTACCTCAGAGGTGCCACTATGCTACCAGCTGCCCCATTACCTGTTAGCTGATTGATCAACTGATCATCTGATTGACTGATTGACTGATCGGTTGACTGATCATCTGATCATCTGATCAACTTATTGACTGATTGACTGCATCTTGTTGTTGTTTACAGGCTGCTAGCGGAGGAGGAGGAGAAGACGAAGGCCCTGCTATCTCTGCAGGAGGAGCAGGAGGAGCTGCTGGCGCAAATGCAAAAGGAGAAGCGCGAGTTGAGGAGGGAGATGGAGGAGAAAAGTGATGCTCTGGAGGAGGCGCACAAGCAGCTGGAGAACGTCCGTGCCAGCAGGCATAGAGTGGACCAGGACATTGCTGTGAGTGTGATTGTGTGTGTGTGTGTGTGTGTGTGAGTGTGTGGGAGTGTTTGTGTGAGAGTGTGAGAGTGTTTGTATGTGTGTGAGAGTGTTTGTGTGTGAGAGTGTTTATGTGTGTGTGTGAGGGTGTTTGTGTGTGAGAGAGTTTGTGTGCATGAGTGAGTGTGTGTTTATCTGTTTATCTGTAACTGAGCTGTATCTTCTCAGGCGGCTCAGAGGAAGCAGCGTCAGGCCAGTACGAGTGTTAAACACTGGAACGTCCAGATGACCCGATTGATGCACCCCATCGGGCCCGGAGGTGTGTGTGTGTGTGAGTCACGGCTGCGGGGGTGGTAGTAGTCTAGTGGGTAAAACACTTGCATGTGAACCTGAAGTCGCAGGTTCCTTGAGCAAGACATGTAACCCTCAGCTGCTCCAGGGGGACTGTCCATGTAACTAATGATTGTAAGTCGCTCTGGAAAAGAGCGTCAGCCAAATGCCACTTTACTAATACAGTAGACCCCCAAAATTCGCAGGGTTTACATTCTAAGAGCATCTGCCAATTGTGAAAAAAATGCAAATTTGTGATGTGGTAAAAAAAACCAAACAAAACCCCCCCCTAAAAATGTCTATTTTTATTGTGTAACCCCAAAATGCTCCCAAAACACTTGAATTACATTTTTCAACACAGCTTAATACATTACCCACGTAAATGTAAAGGTAAACCCGTATATGTACTGTACAGTGTCCATTGAACTGCTGTCTACCGCAGTGCTAGAATGTAAAATACAGATGTTACACCTGTATAGACTGTACTGTAATTCATGCCAGCGCGTTTTCTTTGGTATGCACTGTCATTTTCTTTGATATAAGGTAAATACAGTAATAATTTAATTTACAGTAATCAAATTTCAGGGCTTTAAGAAGAACAAAATGAAAAACACAAGAACACTCAGCGAAACACTCGAGATAGTGTTCAACAAATTACAAATCAAAGTCAAATGAATCACACCAGCATCGAGGCAAATGTCGTCTCACTGACAAGAAGATATTTAGAAAAGTAACATCTTTGTTTTATAAAATAGATACATTTACAACATCAAAGGGAGGTGAGGCAGTCACTGTCTGTATCATCACTGGTCTGAAACTGCTGCTCTGCCACCAGGTGGCACAGCCGGATTGAATACAAGAACAATTCACATCACAAAATAACAAATTATTGAATTTTAATGTGGCAAGCAAAAACACTCACATAGTAAAGGATAAAATGGATAACCTCCCCCCAATGAAGAGTTAATAACAGTAACGATAAAGTGGTTTTCTATCGGAATTTTCTAACATGGTCTGTGTTTCAGATCGGAGGGCCTCGGCTCCTGCCATGCGGGTTCCCTCTCTGGGGGACGGCGGACCGCTGGCTACGAGTGGCAGCATCAGAGACACACACAGACACAATGGAGATGGAGAGAGAGCTGAGTTGAGCACCGAAGAGAGAGAGGAGGGCAGGACTGGAGAGAAGCCTCGGACGCTCCACAAAGCATATTCCGAACCTGTCTAGAGCGAGATGTGCACTGATGTGACAGTTCAGTAAAGAATGTTTTAAAAAAAATTATTATTGGAATGATCTGTTCCTTAAATGGCCTTAAATCAGTGGAAATGCCCTGCCATTTGACATGGAACAGGACAATTCAATTAAGATCCCATTAGAGGCAAATCTGTGCAGTTAGCACCAGGCTAAATGGTGGGCATAAGTTTACTTATTTGCCACAGTAGCCTTGTAGCTAACTGGCCTCCGGTGCTAAGGATAGGGAAGCAAACTTCAGATGAATCTCAGCTGATGAATCTCGACCACATCAGTGGGAAAATTAGGGGGAATTACAGTACTGTGTAAAAGTCTTGAACCCCCCCTCATTTCTTTATATTTTGTAGGGAAATGAGTCGGCAGGCTGGTACAATGATTTGCTGCAACATGTTTAAACAAAAATATTTTTTCTGAACCATTGCTTTCTTTGTTCTAAACTCCATTCCTGTTCAAATTGCTGAAATAATACAGTTCAGCCTGAAATTACTAGATAATTTAATTATTATAGCAAGATTAATAAAGAAATTAGAAATGTCACCTTTTTAAGGTTTCCACTTTTAAATGTATGATGATTTTTAATCTGACTAGGTTCAGTGGATTTTATTTTATTGTAAAGTATTGAATTACCTGACTAAAATAAAAACCAATAAAGTGTGTGTCTTCACTTGGGGGACAGACTGAAAGATGCAAAGGCAGACAGTGTTGGCTGTGTGTTTGGTGTGTTTTTTTGATGTGTGTGTGTGTGAGACAATTGTTCACTGTGTCTTGGTGTGTGGTGTGTTTTCGTGTTTGTTGAGTGTGCATTCGTGTTCTGTGTTATGTATGTGCTGGATGTGTTTGGTGTGTGTCGTGTGTGTTTTGTGTGTGTTGTATGTGTTGGGTGTGTGTTGAGTGTATGTTATCTGTGTGTGGGTGTTTGTTAGAGTGTGTGGGGTCAGTGTGTTATGTGTTTGTTGTGTGTGCTGGGTATGTTATATGTGTGTTGGGTGATTTTTGGTGTGTGTTGGGTGTGGGTTATGTGTGTGTTGATTGTGTGTTATGTCTGTGTTGGGTGTATGTTATCTGAGTGTTGGTGTGTGTCCAGTGTATGTTATGTGTGTGGTTTGTTGTTTGGCGTGTGTTTGATGTATGCTCGGTGGATGTTTGGTGTGTGTTGGGTGTGTGGTGTATGTTGGTGTGAGTTAGGTTAGTCTTTAGTGTGTTGTGGCGTATGTTGGGTGTGCATTCGTGTGTGTTGGTGTGTTTGGTGTATGTTGGGTGAATGTTCGGTATGTGTTGGTGTGTGTTTGAAGGTGTAGTCAGACAGTGTGTGGTTTTGATTGCTGCATGCGGTTTTCCTGTTTCCTGAGCTGTGAGCTGCACTCAGAGTGAGCAGGACAGTTTTTAAAACACAGTTGTGTTAATATGCAACTATATTCAATTATTTAAATCCTTCAGAATGAAAAGTGCAGCCCTGAGCCCTCAAACCGAAATAAAACACTTGTTACTATTAAAAGGGGTTTCAGCTGGTTTTGGGTTTTTAAGTTGAAGAAGTGGCGAGTCAGTCTGAACCAAGCAATGATGTGGAGACACCTTGTGGCAGAATCAGAGAACTGCAGTATATGTTGCAGCGGAGAGTGTTTTTTGGATGGACGGATAGATGAATGTTTTAAATTATAAGTTTAAAATTTCAGCCTTCACTGGCGTATTATGACACCACACTTAAAAAAATGTTTTCAGAGTGTTGTTGATTTATTCCATTATGTAAACACTATATTGTGTATGAGTGTAATACCTGAGGTTCAGTTAACTTTGTGCTTTATTGAACACTGATGGACTATTTTGTGTACATTTATAATCCATCAGGGTAATCAGGGTACAATGATTTGTTGCAACATAGACATACACGTAAATACAGAGGGTGTATTTAATTCTACGCAGCTTTAAAGTCAGTATTTGTAATGAGCAACCGTTACGACCAACTCTCTCAGACAAGCTTTCCTATCATTTCTTTAAATGTCTTCAGGAATAGTTCTCCAGGCTTCTTGAAGGACGTTCCAAAGCTCTTGTTTAGCTGTCGGCTGTCTTTTGTTGTTCTTTGTCCAGATTATCCTCACTGCTTCAGTAGTGTTGAGATCTGGGCTTTGGGGAGGCCAGTCCATGACTGATAGTGTTCCATCCTATTTTTTCTATCGAGGTGTTTTGACTGCATTACCAGTGTGTTTGGGATCATTGATGCTGAAACATGAAGCCGCTGCCAATCAGATACTTTGCACGTGGACTTGCAGGGGGGTTCGATACTTTTGCACATTACTGTATAAACACATTTCATCGCCTTCATCTGGTCCACCGTCCTCGTATCTCCATTCAGCTTATCACTGACACACGATTGCACTTTGTAGTTTAAATTTGTGTGTGTGTGCGTTCTGGCTTGGGGAATTCTCGAGAGTGTTACTCAACTGTAAAACAAATGTTGATTTACTTTCTTTACAGTACCTTCATACACAAACTACAGCTTAAACTCACTGCCGGGTAATTCACACTGGATATTGGAGAATTCATACTGAATGCTGACTAATTCATAGTGAATACTGAATAATTAATAGTAGACACTGAATAATTCATGGTGGTACCGAATAATTAATTGTAGACAATAATTCACAGTGGATACTGAATGGTTCGTGGTAGATACTGAATCATTTATAGTGGATACGGAATAATTGAAATAAGTTTCAGATTTTCAGAAGCTCAGGTTTAATGGTAAATTTAATGGACAAAATTTTACCAGCGTCCAAATAAAGCTGGAGTGACGCAGCACGTTTTGGCTGAATTTTTAGAGGCTGTTGGTGATTCAGTTCTCAGGTGTATTTTACCTGCACTGTGTGAGGAGGAGGTGATTCGGGTCCGCCTTGCAGTGAACTGAACTGATTCTATTTCTACCAAGAATATATAAGTGCGTAAAAACAAATATGCAAAGATAATTTACAGTCATGCACAAAAAATAAAAAGCACACGTATTTTAGTCTCAACTTTAAAACACCGTTTTTGTTGTGATGAATAAGAGCATGTTGAAACCTGACTGGCTGCTCTGTATGATTTGTATTTACTAATAAATCAGTAAAAATGTATTTTATAAAAAGTTTTTTGTCTATTTTTCAGTAATCGAAAAAGCGAATGCGTTATGATGACGTCGATGTTCTTTTTCTAAATCAGTAATGAAGCACTGAGTTAATCAAATATTTGCACAAAAGATGAAAATGAATGGAAATTCAGAGTATTCGTTTTAGCGTTCTCAACAATGAGTACATTACATGTACATGTATTGTTATTTTCATGTATAAAAGTTATAAAAGTGATTTTAAAACTTGTTTTAACATGTTTAAGCGCAAAACAAACCAACAACAACAAGGATCCCCGTGACGTCACAGCGCTGACGCGATGTGCATGCGCAGTGCGGCTGGATTAGTGACAGTAGTGGATTAGCGGAGCTCAGAGAGTGGAGAGCAGAAAGGAGCGGAGAGGAGAAGGAGGTCTGGAGGACTTCAGCGGAGGGGCAGAAGGACATGCTCTTACTGGGGGATAGAGGAAAAGAAGCAGAAGGATTGTAGAAAAGAAGAAGAAAACGGGGATCTCGGGAAAAACTTTTTAAAGTCACCTTCGGCTCCTCATGATCTTGGATTTACTGGCCAGACTTCTCCTCTTAAAACAGGTAAAGGGTAAAGGCGGACCTTCTCCTTCTTCTTATCTTGTTCAAAGCTTTTTCTTCTTCTTCTGCTACTTCTTCTTCTCCCTCTCTTCTTCATACCACTCTTCTTATTCTTGTCCTCGTTCTCTTCTTCTCCTTCTCCTCTTCTTCTTTCTTCTTCTTGTTGTCCTCTTCGTATTACCACTCTTCTATTTATACTTCTTATCCTCTTGTATTTATTCTTCTTTTTACCCTCCTCTTCTTCTTCTTCTTCTTATCCCCATTTTCTTCTTCTTCTTCTTCTTCTTCTTCTTCTTCTTCTTCTCCAGTGCAGCCCCCCACTGTGTTGTCAGAGTTGTTTTTCTCCTCCTGAGTTCAGAACTGGAGCCCCTGGAGAACCTCAGCTGGAATTTACAGTTCTAGCCTTCAGTCTCCAGTTTGACCTGCTGCTCTTTTTCAGCAGAACCTTCAGAGACCACAGACCATCCAGCTCTGACTTTATTCAGAGTCCTACGGGCAGTGAGGAGGAGCTTTTGTTGTTGTTGTTGTTGTTTCTGAGGAGATTAGTGGAGCAGATGCCCATAAAGTGTTGATGATGATTGATTTGTGCTCTTTACAGTGAAGAGAAGCTGCTTTTCAGGATGCTGGAGGTGAAGTTGTGTTTAAACTCGACCCCTAAAATGAAAGACAGAAAAACAGGAGTGTGTGAAGAGTGGAGTGTAAACGGAATCCCTTTGAAGGGGAGTATATCTGACTTTAGGCTGGACTTTGGAGTATTTTTGTTTTTCGTCTCCTCTTCTTGGGGTCAGTGACCTCTCCGTGTTCGGACTGACCCCTGTGTCCACAGTCCGCCTGTGCAGGGTGGAGTAAAACATACACACCCCTCTGCAGGGCCATGTGGTCAGTGTGTGTCCTGCCGCCTGTTTGTTGGGTAGTTTTGGTTGTTTTGGTTGTTTTGGTTGTTTTTAGCACGGCAAGCTCTGGGCTGCCATGTCCGTCAGTTTTACTCCTTATGCTCTGAGAGTCTGAGCTTCTGTCCATCGATCTCATCCAACACCCACAAGTACATAAGACACTGAATCATTCATATTGGACACTGAACAATTCATTGTGAATACTCACTCCCATGGTTACGCTACACTAATTTCCATGGTTACACTACACACATTTCAATGGTTACGCTACACTCATACCCATGGTTACACTGCACTCATTTCCGTGGTTACGCTGTGCACATTTCCATAGTTACGCTACACTAATTTCCATGGATACTCTATGCTCATACCCGAGGTTACACTGCACTAATTTCTGTGGGGATGCTGCACATATTTCCATGGTTACGCTACACTCGTTTCCATGGTTACACTGGATCCAGATTGCTGAAAGGCATGTCTGTTAGTGAGGATGTGAGACCGCTTGCGTAAATAAAGTAAAGGAATGGGGAAGTTTGATGGTCCAACACACAAACACAATCAGCAGATTTAGTTTGGCAGATTCAGCAAATGCACTGATTATTGACTGATTCACCAAGTGACGTCACTGTTACGCAATCAGCCGCCTTCACTGCTCACAACTGTCTGTGTACGTGTGTGTGTGTGCATACATGGGGTGTTCCTTCCTTCCTCAAAAATACTGCTTTGTTTGAATTGTCTGACACTTCTTTGTCTGTGAGCGTGTGAGTGTGTGGGTGAGGGTTGTGCAGTCTGTCAGCTCTGTGTGTTTTCATCAGTGGCCTGAAACAGAAACCTCAGCTGAACCGATTTGCCAATTCACTACGACAACACACAACTCTTAATACTAGCTCAGTATCCACAATGAATTATTCAGTATCTACTATGACTATTCAGTATCCACTATAAATGATTTAGTATCTCCTATGAATTATTCAGTATTCACTTTGAATTATTCTGTATCTGCTATTAATCATTCAATATCCAATATGAATTAGTCAGTATCTATTAGGAATATTCAGTTTTCACTTTGAATGATTCAGTATCCAATATGAATTATTCAGTATCCACTGTGAATTATTCAGTTTCTACGATGAATATTCAGTATTCCGTATGAATTATTCAGTATCCATTATGAATAATTTAGAAGCCACTGCATATGTGTGTGTTATGCAGCGAACTAAATGGTGGGTGAGTTGATCTGTTTGCTGTGTTTGGCCTGGTGTGATTAGAGTTTTTGTGATTAAAGTGGTTAATCACAAGTGGTTGAAGTGCGTATATGATTTTAGGAGGTTGATTCTGGAGGCTCTGGTAGATGTTGAGGCGAAAATTAGTCATTCTGAAACAGCATCGCAGTCAGAGACAAACCACATCAGACCAGCATCTCTCAGACTCGCTGGTCTACACTGATCATCACTGTTCTTCACTGATCATCACTGTTCTTCACTGATCTTCACTGATCTTTACTGGTCTTCACTGATCTTCAGTGATCTTTAATGACCTTCACTGGTCATCACTGATCTTCACAAATTTTTATTGATCTTTACTCATCTTTCGGTGGTCTGCACTGATACTTGCTGATATGTAATAATATTAGATGACCTTTAATGATCTTTAATGACCTTTAATGATCTTTACTGAACTTTACTGACCTTTAATGATCTTTAATGAGGTTTGAAGTTTGGGAAGCAGTGAGGAGGGTTGTCATGGAAATGTATTTTCCCACAGTAGGTCTGATTTAAGGGACCTTTCCAGTCTTTCTGTATGATTTTTAAGCTGACACTTAGTTGTTAGTCATCGCGGTTGTTTGTGGGCTGGCTGTGTGGAAGAAAGAATTTCCGCTGATGCAGCAGAGCTTTTTGATGCTCTGCTCTAATGTTCCTGCTGTTTTGACCATCACAGGCAGCTCCAGGTCTGCTGTTTTTTAATAAACCTCCACAGCTCCGTATCCTGCTGTAGAAGCTCTAACTAGCCTTTCATTCTAATTCAGATATCAGGAGCCGCCTAGCTTAGTCAGAGTAAAGTTTTATCTCATTATTACTATTTTATTAAACACCATCAGGATTTCAGTGTTCCCTAATCCTCCTCAGGACTCCCCAAACACTAAGCTCTGAGTTTCTGAGCTCTCGATTTGAGTGTCCCCTCCCCAGAGACAAGCAGCCCCCTCGACATCCACTTAATGACCACCGCCAGCGTCCCCATTGTGACATCACCATCCACATAGTGACAGTCACTGTCCACATCGTGACCATCACCACAGTCTTCATAGAGACAATCCCCGTTTACATGGTGACCATCACTGTCCCCATAGTGACCATCCCTGTCCTCACAGTCTGTTAAAAACAGAGTTTCTGAGTAAACAGAGAAAGTTTAAGAGGTAATGAGATATGATATATAATTATGTGATTATTACATAAATACACTCTTGACCCTCACCAGCCCATGATCATGTAGGGCTCCTGTTGAGGGTGGCTTGAGACTTTTGCGCTGTATTGTACGTGTATAACTGTGTATGTGACGAATAATAAACCTATTGAATCTTGGTTCCACCATGCCACCAGGCTGCATGATGACATGAGGCCTAATAACACATTTTAACACCTCTCACATGCCATACCATGCTCTGTGTGTGTGTGTGTGTGTGATTCTCTGAATTCTTTCGCTGTAGATTAGACTAACTCCAGTCTAATCTGTGTTTTGTGTGGAGGTGAGTTAGTTTTTGGTAAATCTGCAGATTACTGAGCTTTAGGGCCCTCAGGCACTGCTTACTAACCCACAGCCACACGACTCAGAGGAAGATGGAAATTAACATATTAAATTATTTTTAAAATCAAATGAACAAACAGTCTGACTCCTTAAACTCTTCAGCCTTTTCTTTTGTCTTTTAAAAACTGAAGAAATACTGTAAAAAAAAAAAGTTGTTCTGGCCACTTTTGCTTTACCTTAGGTTTCTGGTGCCCAAGGTGATCAAGGAGAGCCTGTGCAAAATCCACTCACACCACTACCCTGTCCTATCTCTGACCTCTTATTAGTGGGTTTAGAGCAGGGGTGTCAAACTCCAGTTCTGGAGCGCAGTGGTCCAGCACGTTTTGGTGATTTCCCTGCTCAGAAACACGAGATTCACCTCGCCAGTTACTTTCCAGGTTCAGAGAATGTGTTTGAGTAGGAGAACCATCAAACTGTGCTGGACACCGGCCCTCCAGGACCGGAGCTTGACACCCCTGGTTTAGAGTATGCAGAGGTAAGATTTTAGATCAAATCTTACCTCTCTGGGTGTTCATTCAAGGTATCATGGTTGGGTTGAACATCTCCATCCCATCAGCTGCCCACTGGAGTCCCCAAGGCTCAGTACTGGGGCCCTTACTCCTTGCAATTTACACCACCTCCTTGGGATCGATTATCCACTCTCATGGCTTTTATTATCACTGCTATGCTGATGATACACACCTATACCTGTCCTTCCTGCCAGATGACCATACAGTCTAGGTGCATTTCGGCATGTCTGTCAGACAGATCCACATGGATGAAGGATCACCACCTACACCTAAGCCTCGCCAAGATGAAACTTCTGGTGATCCCAGCCAAAGCTTCTATACATCATAATATCAATGTAAAAATTGCATGTTCATTCCTCATCCCTAAGGTGAGAATCCTGATGACCAGCTTTCGTTCTTTGACCACCTCAAATCTCTCACTCATGCTGCTTTGCCGTAAACTGCATCAGGAAAATCAGAGCATACCTGACTCAGTCTGCCATCCAACTCTTGACAGCCATGGTTATCTCTTGCCTTGATTGTTGCGACACCCTCCCAGTGGGTCTCCCAGCTTGTCTGATATGACCTTCACAGCTGGTTCAGCACAGCAGCTTGGCTGGTCTTTAGCCAACCCAAAAAGTCACATGTCACCCCACTGCTAATTGACCTACACTGGCTACCCATGGCTGCCTGATTAAATCCAAGTCACTAACTCTTGTTTATAGAGTGACAGCTGGGTCTGCAGCTGGATCTCTATCATAAACACAAACACAAAATGTATCTGGACCCTCAAACCACATCCAGCTCTTCATTAAGGTAGATCAGACATACTGTGAGGTAGGTAGACTTACTGTGAGCTGTAAAAACAAACTAAACTTCAGTGTGGAGATTTGTGATCCCAGATCAGTCCTGCTTTGTGAACAGCAGCTCTGGTCTTGTCTAAACAGCCATCTGTAGTGCTGAAGTTCAGTTCATTTGGACCCAAACTTGTCTCAAATGATCAGTTGATCTGGGGTGAGTGGTGATAAGTGGAGTTGAATGGGCAGTTTTTATCTGAACTGATCGCTGTAGTTTTATAGTTTTGTGTTTGTGTTTGAGTTTGAGAACGTAGCCTCACAGACTCCTGTTTGTGTGTGTGTGAGAGAGAGAGAGTGTAGAAGGGGTGGTTTAGGAGGTGTTCAAAGCTGAAACCCTTCACACACACGCAAACACATATACACACATCCCAGAAATTTAACCCAGACGTACCCTCAGATCAGCCCACACATGTCTGACCCCCCTCAGACCAGCTGTGTAACATGGAGAGAATTCTGGACACAACTCATACTTCTTCTTTTTCACCCATGGTTCTAGATAACAGTGAGTCATTTGGTGTCAGAAACCACAAAAAATTCTGTTAGAGATTCCTAAACACCTTTAGAGTGAAACGATGAGGTCCACTCACCGGATGCACACCTTTAACTGGTACTAAACTGGTCCCAGTTCCCAGTAAACTGCTATAGGCTCAGTGGGCGGGGCCAAACTGCTGTAGGCTGAATGGGTGGGGTCAAACTACTGCATGCTGTGCATGTGAGGGCTAATCTGCTCTGGGCTAAATGAGTGGAGCTAAACTGATGTAGGCTGAGTGGGTAGGGCTAAACTGCTGTAACTCTAAAACTAAACAAACTGAGAGAACCTGTTCAGAACTTAAAAAATAACTACTAAATATTATTCACACACACACACACACTCTCTCTCTCTCTCTCACACAGGCCTCTACTGCCAGTGAACTTGCACACACTTAAAACTGTTTGAACTTGTACACACACCCACACACACGCATACAAGCTGAGACCTCTACTCCTAGTGAACGTACACACACACACACACACTGCTGCTTCTGTGCTCCAGCTGTATTTTTTCATCTGTTTCCTCTTTAAAGTTTTTGAGACCCTCTCACACACACTTGCATGCACACACACACACACACACAGACCAGTCTTAGGTAGGTGGTGTGATGGTATATCACTGTTATCAACTCTTCTCTGAGTGTCTGAACACTTGTGAACACCGATCATCTGTCCCCTTTCCCTCCTACATACCATTTCCCAACTCCATACTATTCCCGCCCTCAGACTGGTTTCCCACCCTCATACCATTTTCCCATCCTTATACCTTTTTTTGCCCTTGTACCATTTTCCTGCCCTCGTACCATTTTCCCACCCCGTACTGTTTCCCGGCCTCATATGGTGTCCCTATTCTCGCCCCATTTCCTGGCCTCATGCCATTTCCCACCATGCTGTTTCCCACTTTCATGCTGTTTCCCATTTCCTGCGCTCATTCTGTTTCCCGCCCTTATGTGATTTCCTGTTTCCCATGCTCATGCCATTTCCCGTCCTCATGCCGTTTCCTGTTTCCCGCCCTCATGTTGTTTCCTTTTTCCCGCACTCATGCCGTTTCCCGCCCTTGTGCAGTTTCCCATTTCCCGTGCTTTGCCATTTCCTACCCTTGTGCCGTTGCCCACACTCATGCCGTTTCCTGTTTCTTGCGTTCATGTTGTTTCTCGCCCTTGTGCAGTTTCCCATTTCCTGCGCTCATGCCATTTCCCACCTTCATGCTGTTTCCTACCCTCATGTCATGTCCTGTTTCCGACCCTTGTGCTGGGTCCTGTTTCTTGCACTCATGTCGTTTCCCGTCTTTGTACTGTTTCCCTTTTCCCATCCTCATGCGGTTCACATTTCCCATGCTTATGCTGTTTCCCGCACCTGTGCCGTTTCCTGTACTCATGCTGATTCACACCCTTGTGCCATTTCCTGTTTCCCACACTCAAGCAGTTTCCCAGCCTCATGCTGTTTCCCTTTTCCCGCCCTCATGCCAGTACCTGTTTCCCACCCTCATGGCGTTCCCTGTGTAACGTACTCATACTGTATCCCACCCTTGTGTAGTTTCCTGCTTTCCACACTCACGCTGCCCCCACACTTGTGCTGTTTGCCACCCTTGTGTTGCTTCCCATTTCCCACCCACCTGTCAATTTCCACAATCATGCAGTTTCATTTACATTTACATTTACGGCATTCAGCTGACGCTCTTATCCAGAGCGACGTACATCAGTGCTCGAGTAGTCCACGTCTGTATCTTAGACCTGTAAAGCTGAACTTAAGTCTGAACGTAAGGTTTCCCAACCTTGTGCTGTTTCCCTTTTCCCATCCTCATGCCATTTCCCATTTCCTGTGCTCATGCCATTTCCCACCCTCATGGCATTCCAATTTTACCATACTCATACTATTTCCCACCCTTGTGTTATATCCTGTTTCCTGCGCTTGTGCCATTTCCCATTCCCCACGCTCATGCCATTTCCCAGCCTCATGCTGTTTCCCATTTCACACCCTTACGCTGTTCCACATTTCTGCACTTGTGTTGTTTCTTATTCATTTCCCCCCATCACCCCACTTGAAAATACAAACCCCCCAATAAAACCAACAAAGAGTCCCACCCCTTTTCAAGCTGAGTGGCCTGGACTGAAACTGTTCAAGACACACTCTGGGTTTTAAACTGGTTAATTCTCCTTACAAACAGAAACGTGATGTGTCCAAGCTCAAAACACACATTCGAGCAGAATACATTCTTTACCTGTGCTGCAGTTTTACTGTGAATTCTCCAGTAAAGCTCATTACTGAGCTGTTAGCCTGTTAGAGATGATCTTGTTTTATTGTCTTTTCTCTGCGTGTCTTAATCCGCTCCCTCTTTTCCTGACATTCCTGCAGTAGTGTGCTGGCTGTACTATGACCTTGACCCTGCGGGTGCATCCCCATGGACAGGACTAAGTCTGACGTTTTAATCATGAAGAGCAAGGGGGTGGGGCATGTAGACGGAGTCCATCTACAGAACGATGGCTCCTCCCCCTGTGGTAGCCACACCTCCCCAAAGGCAGATCCAGAAGAAGAGAGCCTGGAGGAGGTTCTGTCAGAGCTGGAGGCGGGGCCTGAGCTGGATGCAGATGTTGGATTGGAGGAGAACAGCAGCAGCAGTGTGATGGACTCCCATAGCCCCATGCCCACTGCCAGCTCAACAGGTTAGTCAGAAAAACAAAAAAGTAACGGACAGATGAACAGTCACATGGGAGGGGTTTGTGATGTGGGAGGGATCTGTGATGCTCCTGTATTGCTTTTTCCGTCACACCTCTACACGGTGTGCTGGGTTTCCCACACTAAAACACAACAGTCTGCAGGGTGACTGTCCCTAAATCAAGGGTGTGGACTCCTCACACACATACACACATTCTTAGCATGCCTTTCAGGTTTCATGGAAAGCTGGGCAAATCTGACCTCTGGGGATTTTAGGTGTAAACACATGGTGGGTCAGTGGCTGTGTGAGATTTTATGTGTTTGTGTTCAGTCTGTTTTTGTGTGTGTGTTTGGATGTGGTTTCCTCACGACTCTTTGATGAGTGTATTTGTGTTTCTTTGTTGTTCTTTGTTGTTAAAACACACTGTTCAACAGAACATCCATAAATGTAGAAAATCAGCCAAGATGTGTGATACCCGACGAGCTAGGAACAGCTGACTGGTATGCGGTTTCTAACACCTTATGACACACTGTCCTCTATAAACAGACTGAAGAATGTCAGCATAACAGTTTTCTTGGGGAGGGCTAAACTGCCATTTTGTCTGTATCGTGCACCTCTAGTTATTAGCCTCACATTGGAAGCAGGTGTCTAGAACATTCCCTGAACTCTGGAGACTTTGTGCTGCAGAATGTTACTTTTCGGTTTTTAATATTTTCCCAGGGACACATTAAGGAATCTTAGCTGCTCAAGGCACTGGAGCATAGTGCAGGGAGCGACTGAGGCCATAGACACACACACACACACACACACACAGTGAACTCTCTCCTACATGCCGTGGTTTCCTCAGTGTCTGGCGTGACTCACCGTTCAGCTGTGTGTGATGTGTGATTAACGTTAAAGGTTAAACGGATGTTGTAGATTTCCGACTTTCCTAAATCCTCCCAGCTTGTGATATGTAATATACATTACTGTGCAAAAGTATTGAAATCTGAGCTGAAGTGAATGTGTGTGAATAGATTTGTGAGGAATCACATTTACAAAATATCAAAGGTGTGGAGTGATCTTCAGAAGACAGGCTGTTTACAGAGCAGCAGGAAGGATCTGTTCTGCTGTGGTGTTTGGATGAAGTTACAGGTCAGAACTGCAGCTTTAGAGGGTTAATTCTGCCACTGATTACCATCCAGTACTTTTTTACTACCTTCGCAATTCAAGCTAACCAACTCGTTGAACCGCTTCCCTCCAGCACTGCAATGGTCCAGACCTCCTGAGACAATGAGGAGAGGTCTTTCCTGCCCTTAGAATAGCAGTGTGTGTGTGTGTGTTTTGGTATTTATGTGTGTATGTGTGTGTTTGTGTATTTATGTCTGTGTGTGTGTGTACGTGTGTTTACTTTTTAAGCAGATCTCCAGAGAAACTTTATGATAACCTGTGTGTGTGTGTGTGTGTATGTATGTTAGATGTTTCTCAGACATCTCCTTCATCGCTGTCGGAGCAGCTCATGTTGGGTCGAGAAGATTCCGCTGGGATTAATGTTGAATGTCGGATTTGTGGAGACCGAGCATCTGGGTTTCATTATGGAGTTCACGCATGTGAAGGATGCAAGGTAAGACCTTCATCATCACCATCATCATCATGATTACCACCATCATCATTACCATCATCACCACCATCATCTCCATTACCATCATCATCATCACCATCGCCATCGCCATCACCACCATCGTCGTCATCATCATCATCATCATCATCACCATTACAATCATCATCAACATCATCATTCCTGCTGTTTCTGAGGAGAGTCATGTGTTTTTCAGGGGTTTTTTAGGCGGACAGTGCGGATGAAGCTGGAATATGAGAAGTGTGAGCGGAGCTGTAAGATTCAGAAGAAGAGCCGGAATAAGTGTCAGTACTGCCGGTTTCAGAAATGTGTGATGCTCGGGATGTCCCATGATGGTGAGCAACTCGTGTAGCTGCAAGACTGAGCCATTTCTGTGTGTTAAGGACCTGAGTGTTAGTGTGTGTAATTCTGTGTGTGTTTGCGCATGTGTGTGTGTCAGCGATCCGGTATGGCCGTATGCCCGAGGCAGAGAAGCGGAAGTTGGTGGCCGGTCTGCTTGCCGGTGAGTCGGCTGGATCTCCGAACTCGGGCAGTTCCGACCTCAAAACACTCGCCAAGCGTGTCAATCATGCCTATCTGAAGAACCTCAACATGACCAAGAAAAAAGCTCGCAGCATCCTGACTGGCAAAACGAGCTCCAACGTGGTACCGTCAACATCACAATCACCAACACAACCATAATAACAATCCCAGTCATAACCATAATCATAACCACAATCACTACCATTGTAACAATCATAATCTGACCGTTAAGACCTGCTCCAACGTGGCACAGTTGACATCACAGTCACAAACTTAATCACAAAAACAACCATTAACATAACCACAGTCACAGCCACAAACCCAATCACAACCATAAACACAATCATAATCCTGACCAGCAAATCCAGCTCCAACACGGTTTCACCGACATCACAAACACAATTACAACCAATACCACAATCACAACTATAATCACAACCACAATCACAATCATAATGCTGACTGGCAAGACCAGCTAACATAACCGATAACACTGACATCACAATCATCACGATCACAAGCATCATCACAACCGCAATCACAACCACAATCACAACCATAATAACAGTCACAATCACAATCCTGACCAGTAAGACCAGCGTCAACATGGCACCATCAATATGACAATAACAATCACAAACACACTCACAATCATAATCACAATCACAACCATTACATTAACCACAATCACAACCATAAACACAATCATATTCCTGATCAGCAAAACCAGCTCCAGAGCTACCATTCATATCACAGTCGCAAGTACAAACGTAATCACAACCATAATAATCACCACAATCTCCGCCATAATCATAATCATAATCCCGACCAGCAAGACCAGCTCCGACATGGCATTGTTGACATCACAATCACAAACACACTCACAACTGTAATGACAATAACAGCCATTAACACAACCATAATCACAATAACAAACATTAATACAACCATAATCAAAATCACAACCACAATCACTATCATGATAATCACACTCACAATGAAAACAATCACAGTCTCTACAAACATCACATCCACAACAAGAATCACAAACTCTCTCTATCTCTCTCTCTCTCTCTCTCTCTCCCTCTCCGTTCTCTCTCTGGTAGCCATTTGTTGTCCATGATATGGACTCGCTCTGGCAGGCTGAGAATGGTCTGGTGTGGAATCAGGTGGTGAACGGAGCTCCGCCTCATAAGGAGATCGGCGTGCACGTGTTCTACCGCTGCCAGTGCACCACTGTGGAGACGGTGCGCGAACTCACAGAGTTTTCCAAATCCATCCCGGGATTTGTGGATCTCTACCTCAATGACCAGGTACACACTCCTCACACATCTGCAGAGCAGGGGCACACACACCACACACATGCAGAGCAGTTACACACACACACAAACTAAACAACTGCAAACCAGATACACACTCCTCACACACCTGCAGAGCAGCTAAACACACGCCACACCCCTGCAAACACTTCTCAGCTGGTGAGGTTCGGTTGCAGTGTATGAAGTTGCAGTTTTACCACTCTCCTGTAGGTGACGCTGTTGAAGTATGGGGTGCACGAGGCAATCTTTGCCATGCTGCCGTCTCTAATGAATAAGGATGGGCTGCTGGTGGCGAATGGCCGCGGGTTTGTGACTCGTGAGTTCCTGCGGAGTCTGAGGAAACCCTTCAGTGACATCATGGAGCCAAAGTTTGAGTTTGCGGTGAAGTTTAATGCCCTGGAGCTTGACGACAGTGACCTCGCACTCTTCGTTGCTGCCATCATCCTCTGTGGAGGTGCACACGAGCATCGCACACATAGATACACACATCCATTACACACACCCATCACATGCAACGTGGCTTCTGAGTCAGGCATCAGGACTCTGACGAAATGGTTAATGTGAAGAGCTAGGCCTAGGGAAAATGACAAAATATAATAAATGTAGACAGGGGTTGACATAAGTGGTACGCATGGACATAAGTGGTACGCAAATGCACGGCAGTTTTCAGTCTTCACAGCGCAAATGCATACATAATTTGTGTCATACTGCGTGGCCTGCCCTGCCCCGCCCCGCCCCTCAACTTCACGGCCTACCCCGGTAGGAGTGGAGAGGCAGATGATAGCGGCAGCTAGGGCTTCGTCTATATATTTATTGTTTTAGGAAAGGAGAGACGGTAGGGCCTGCTCTTTGGAAGCTGAGCATTGGGTAAAATGCTCAGTGAAATTCCCTGCCGCTCCATAATATACCAACACAGAGAGAGCACCATGTGTGGCAGGTAGCAATCATGTGTCTGGACAGGGATGACTCCTGTAAGACATGGTCCACTGCAATAGTTGTCTGAATGTACTGTTCCAAATCTGAGATGTCTCTTTGACTCGCTAGCTCTGTTTCAAGCTCTCAGTTCAGTCTTTGCCATAATATGGTCAGGAGCGCAGAGTTGCTCCAGCCATTCCCCATGGCTAAAGTGCAGAACCCAAGGGCATAATCCATAGCAGAACAGAACCCTTGACACAAGTGACATAGCTGATTGCCAAGACAGCTGATGGTCAAACACTTGACAAAAAGCAAAGATGAGAGGACTCTTTGCTTTTAAGTGTGGCGCTTTGCATGGTCCAGACAGCAGTAGGCCAGCCACAAGCCTTGTTATTGAGTAGTGAAATTACGAATAGTGAAATTCTCTCATTCGGTCCGGAGTTTCCCAGGTTGATGCTGCATGTAGAGGACACACTGCACCAGGAAGCCTTGGCAGCTGCCAGGATTTTTTTATGAAGGGCTCTGGAACATTGAAACCCAGACTGAGGTGTGGTTGTAGGGGAATGTTGCTAGGCTGTTGTTGAAGTGTCGGTCACTAGAGGGAAGCTACATCTCGGGGCAAGCTCTCCAATGGCCCTGCACCAAAATTTCCCTTAGCTTCGCTGGATTGATTAGAGAGACAAAGTATTCTGTAATAATTATGGAAACGGATCCAAATGCAGAGCTCCAAGCTATAATATGTATTTAATCTAATTATAGATTAAAAACAAACTGCAATGTGAAGACAGGCAAAGTTCAGTATTAGCAAAAATAGTCAGTAAGGAAAACACAACTGTCTCACAATAGGCAAAATAGAAGTCCAGCGAACAAGCAAAATAATCTGAAACTGGGATACAGATCCAAATCACCAAGCAAATAGACAAAACAATGAGGGCAAGGGTCGCTATACAGTCAGACAGCAGAAGAGGAAAGTTCGGTATGCTAGTCGAACATAGACAATGTTTCACAAGGACATTCAGCTTCACAAGGATATTCAGCTGATCGCACTTGCCCTGCGATCAGGAAGTCGTGGGTTCGATTCTCAAGACTGCTAAGCACCTCTGAGGTACCCTTGAGCAAGGTACCGTCCCCACACACTGCTCCCTGGGCGCTGTGTTCCTGGCTGCCTGCAGCTTCACTTGGTGAATGGGTTAAAAACAGAGAAAGAATATTGTGTTGTTCTCACTGTGTGCTGTGGTGTGTTCACGTATGACAGATTGGTCACTTTCACTTTCACTTGTCTATTTATACTCTGAGTGGGGCTAGACTAATCTGGAGTGGGTGTCCGGAGCGGGTTGTCTGGTTGGGGTTAGAGAGTCCTTTCTGGATCTTGGTCGAGGTCTTGTGGCGAGTGTGTGAAAGTTTATGCATGATGCTAACTGGTGGGGTATACAATCCCATTATGTCTTAGCTACATTAGCCTCATAGCTCCAACACTAATACTTAATGTCTGTGTGTGTGTGTGTGTGTGTATGTGTAGACCGGCCTGGTCTGATGAACGTGAAGCAGGTGGAGGAGATCCAGGACAACATTCTGCAGGCCCTGGACCAGCATCTCCAGTCCACCCACCCCGACAGCACCTACATCTTTCCTAAACTCCTGCAGAAGATGGCAGATCTGCGGCAGCTGGTGACTGAAAACGTACAGCTGGTCCAGACCATCAAGAAAACGGAATCTGAGACATCCCTGCACCCCCTGCTGCAGGAGATCTACAGGGACATGTACTGAATATACACATGCACACACACACAAAATGACTGTTACTGAAAACATAAAGGGCCTTGGACTGTGTGTGGGTGTGTGTGTGTTTGAGTGAGAGTGTGAGTCCTGCAGCTGGATGTTAAAATCCCCAAATATTTTAGTCTATAGTCTATAAAGGTTTCTATTTTTGTAAAGTGTTTGGGGTCCGACTGGCGGCCGTCCTGAAAAGCCTTCACACATCTTCCTGAGTGAGGAACCTTCTCCCACCCTTACTGCTAGCTTAGCTTAGCTTTGCATAGTCCAGCTCATATTATTTTAGCTTGTTATAACTTAGCTTAGCATAGTTTTGCTGCTCATAGGCTGCAGAGACAATCTGGACAATTGTGGTCCTCAGAAACAACAGGCTCCAGATGATGGGAGTAACTATTGAGATAGTAAACTGTAACTGACAGCAGTAGTGATGGCGGTTCACTGGATAACTGTTTTAGCGCCAGCTGAATTACACTCAGTGGGATTAAAAGCAGGTTGTTTGCGTTCTTTTCTAAAAACGTGACATGCTGATCATTCCACTAGGCTGCAGTAGTGCTTTACACTATGATACGTTAGCGCTCCGGTCCAGCGCAGGAACTTTTGCCAAAACACAGGTAAAGGACAGATTGTTACAACTTAATAACCTCAAATTGTGTTTTATTGTGTTTTTGTGTGTTGTGAAGTGGAGGAGGTGGAGGAGGGTGGGGAGTCATGAAGCTGTGAAGAGATATTGATCACAGGGTCCTGATCAGACTGATCATCTGTTACTCTTTATAAAAGTGTCCTTTATCAACAGTGATTGTGACGCCATTCAGTTCATTAAAGGGCCCATTCCATCACTTTTCTGGAAGTAAAATGATGGTAAGACTTAGTCTGTAAATATTGTTGAAGTTTCTACATGTACATTCACCTCCGCCCCATCCGTTCAGTCCATATATGGAAAATAAGCTGCAAAAACAGCCTGTTTTCCAATCATAGTTTTTGTGATGTCACAAAACTTACACATTTACATATATCTTATTCTGCCTACCTCACTTTAGCCCTGCCAATTCATGCTGAAGTGCTAAAGTTTGTTTCGGCCCTGTGCAGCCTTCGGAAAGAGCTGCGGTACAGGGTGGCCAGTCAGAATAGAGCTCATTTGCATATATCAGTTTTAAAAGCACAATAACAAAAACAGCCTGTTTCATTCTGAGGAAAAAAACGAGGTTCAAAGTCACTGAAGTATGATGAATTATATTTTTTTATACATAAACCCACACAAACTAAACAAACAAAATGGCACATGTGGTATGCAGGCCCTTCAAAATTATCTTGGCCAATCAGGGGCTTTAATGTATGATTAATCTTTCAGTGCGTAGCGTGTCACAGTTGCACTGCCTGACAACTTTCCATTGAAGTGTAGCATCACACCAGTGTGATCTGGAACGTTCAACACTGAACATTCTAACACTTCTACCTGCTGATCAACACTGCAGGTTAATGGAAATTCAGGATCACAGTCAATGCACCACTGTCTTTACATTCAGAGTTTTATATTTACACTTTTATACATGTGACAGTCCATCAGTAACTAAATCACACTAAACCACACTAGATACTTTTACAACATCAAGGAGGCATCAGCTCTCTGGATCACCACCGGCTTGAAACTGTTGAATTTTAGTGTGGAACGCTGGCGTACAAGAAAAGTAACAAGTTGAACCCACTGAAGAGTCAAAGATTGAAATAATTAGACTGTTGTTGGATTACATGAAGACTTCGATTCATCAGAACTCACCTGGAGCTGTGATTGGTCACCCTGTCAGAAACACTGTGATTGGTTAGAGGCTAAAGTTTTGCTTCTTTAGTTTTATCCCTGGAGGTTTTGGCTGAATTATTGCTGCTCTGAAGCTCAGATATGTTTATGATGATGATGATGATTTAATTTTGATTATTAAGGCTGTAATAATGTTATGTTTTGTGTTTTTTAATTTGTTCTGGCGTCCGAAGCTGCTTCAGCCACTGTGATTTAAACTTCAAACTGTTACTAGAATTTTCTTCCAGGTCATCGTTCCGCCACAGCGTTCCACAGGGGTTTCAGTGGTTTCCTCAGTGTGAGAGTCTGTGTCAGAAATTGTGTTTTCTGTCAGTCTCTTTACTGACCGGCTGCTCTTTCAGCTGAAACTAACCCTCACAGATGGAGATGGTTGCCTTTACCATGGTTACCATCTCCATGACTACAGTGTGGCTGTGGCTTGATGTGACACGCCGTCTGTGTGACGGGACAGTGATGGATATGGTTTACTATGCAACCAGACAAACACACGCTCACAGAATTATACTTTGTGTTTATACACACACACACACACACACACATACACATGTATCTGTGTAATTAAAAATCATGTTAAAGTGTTTTCAGGGCTTTTGGGTCTGTCTGAAATTTTCTACTTTTATGTGAAAATGTTAATAAATGATTTATAATCAAACTGAGTTATTTTTCACTGTTTACACAACAGTTTTCACATTATAGCCTGACAAACATTGATAAAATACCTTCATTTCAGGTTGTTAGTGATAATAATAATAATAATAATTAGTAGGGATGCACCAAAATGATTTTTTTGGACTGAAACCGAAAAATGAAAATGAGGAAACACTTGGCTGAAAACGGAAACCGAAAACCGAAAGAAATTATTAATATTAAATTACTAAAAGAATAAATCTGTTACAAAACTACGAAAAAATATTTATTTAGCATTCAGACAATGCACAATATAAAATACATTTTGACATAAAATATTTTAGAAAGTGACCATTCTGTCACACCACAGCACACAGTGTGAACAACATGAAATTCTACCTCTGCGTTTAACCCAGGGGTGCCCAAACCTGTCCAGAAAGGGCCGCTGTGGGTGCAGGTTTTCGTTCCAACCAAGCAGGAGGCACACCCGATTCCACCTCTGTAATCAGTTGGTCTTGGTTTTCAGTTACTCAGGTGTGG
>JBBIGA010088576.1:0-11373 GCA_037576975.1 Alestes dentex | reverse complement strand
ACCTTCACACACACCATCATACATCTACACACCTTCACACACACCATCATACATCTACACACCCTCACACACACCATAATACATCTACACACATTCACACACAATCATACCTCTACACCTGCACACACACCATCATACACGCTATCATACATCTACATACCTTCACACATACCATTGTACATCTACACATCTGCGCACACACACCATCGTACATCTACACACCTTCACACACACACCATCATACATCTACACACCTTCATACACACCTTCACACACACCCTCGTACATCTACACACCTGCACGTACCACTTGTACACATTGTACCCAGGTTTATTAGGTCCATGTGGCACTAATAGAATAACCCTCAGCCAATAACTTCACCAGTTCGGACCTAAATTTACTATAGCATCCACTGAATTAATATAGATTTTTTTTCCTTTGGTGCATGTCCATTGCAAAAAAAAAAAATGAAGCTAGCACAGATCTGGACTGAAAAGTGTGGGTGTCAGCCCAGCTGAAGAGCACATAAGGACCATTTGAAGATACAGGCAGTAGGGCAATGATCTTAGTTGTAGTTTGTCAATTCCAGAATTGTATAGTGAGCATTACCTTCAGGAAATGAACATGACTGAGGAGGGCCACCCTCCCCTCAACAGACTGAGCCAGCACATTCTGCTCACAGTCATTTAGAGGCACTTTGATCTAATCAATTTTCTTAATTACTCTATTCCCCACTAACCCCTGCTCTCTGTCCGCAGCAGAAAAACTATCAGCCAGCCCCCTGCCTCGGCCAGTCAGGAAAATGCAAAGCATGTGCACTCACAATCACTCAGCCGGACCCACAGTGACCATGCGCATGCTTCAGCCCTATGGATGCGACAGTATGACATCTTTCAAATTATCAGCAAGGTATAAGGGCATTCACAATGTTTAAATAAATGTTTAAATAAATGTTTCGCAATGTTTAAAGCAAATGTTTAAAAGGACACTCTGGCCAATAAGAAACATTTAACCATCATTTCATCACTATACCTACTACCCTCCTAAATGAGTGCATCAATGAGGGATTTGATGGTTTAAAGACCAAAAAAACCCTTCAGATGATGCACTTTGAAGGTGGGAGGAATTTTTGAAACATTACACAAGATTTGGGGCGGATACATGAGTGAGGGTGAGCTGAGGTCCGATAGCTTATTTTACTAATGAGCTGAATATCACGTCTGTATTTAACAGCCTCATTAATAAACAGCATTGATGTGCGGATTCTATGGTTGTTTCACATATTTGGGCAAACCATGCTGGATACTGTAGTCAGAGAACACTTCCAGATGCAAAGAAATGATACTAATTGTGACAAATCACACAATTTAGTCAAGCTGACGAGGCTAAAAGATGTAATGCTGCTTACTGTATACCAACAAATAACATCGTTATTCAGGTTTTGGCCGGAATTCCACTTTGAAAAGGAGCACTAATACATATTTAGTATCATTTCACCACAGCTGTCCCATCCCTAAACAGCCCTACCGGACAGATAATTATATGTACAATTAAACAGCCTCAAGCATTAAGGACATCTGCACTGGAGCTGCAAGCTGCTGTGCTATTCAGGGAGCAGGACAGGGCTGAGAATCTACAGACCAGTAGAGCGTGAACTCATGCAGGCCACGTTATAACAGGAAAAACAGTAGCAATAATTTATAACACAGAGAGAAGACACATTATGCTGGGGACTAGGTTAAGGACATGGGGGGACAACAACTACGATGAATATACCAAACCGGAGAAGAACACTAAAAACCCGATACACACCTAGGTGTCGGAAGTAATCCTCCAAGCCACTCCACGAGTTCTTGGTAATAAACGACTTGACAAAGCCCCACGGCTGCTTCTTGTACTTCACATCAGTGTAAATCCTGTGAAACAAACAAAAATAATAACGATGATTATAATAATAAAAAAGGTCAGTCTAAGAGTGGTGCATGATAAGATTCGATTTTTCATTACCAGGGACAACAGTTAGCATCATTGAGAGCTCAAAATTTTACAGACTCCAATAGTTCTGATTGACAGTGCTTTACAGCGCTGTCAGCAGTTAAATATCCTAAAATCACTTAGAATAACCAAAAAGTCTTTAATAACACAAATATAAAATAAGGCACTTAAATTACCGTACAGTTTAAAACGCCCATATAATGGTAAATCCAAAGTTCCCCTTTACCTCTTTTCATTGAGGGATTCAATGTAGAGTTCACAAATTGTTAAAGCTGCAAAAAATTCACTCCTATATACTTACATTAACAAAAAAGTATATATCTTTCTGTTGCTGCAAAAAACATGAACTCAAGCACTTTCAATGACCGATGTCTATTTATGTCTATTTTTTAAAAAAACCCTCAAAGCCTTGATTTTTTTTATCCTTCTCAGATTTATAAACATTGAGGACCCATAGGAACCGTGCCTATTTGGTCTGAAGCAGTTTAGCCCTGCCCATCTACACTGGAGTTATGAGGAGTATTTCAGCCCAAACTTCTTTTTGAATTAGCGGCAAAACAGGGCAGCCAATCAGAACAGGTACAAGTAAAATACGAGTTAAAAAAAAAAAAAGTGGGGGGCAGGGTCATCAAGCTTCAAACAGGCAAAATAAATTCTTCAAAAACTTCTTTGAATTCTCAAACAGTTGCAAGGACATATTCTGTTTTCTCAGGCCTCTTTCACAAATGCTGTTTTATGCAGGAAACCCAGTAAGACTGATGTTCTCTGACTGTAAGCGACTACCGAGCGAAAGCAATAAGGCGTGACAGGCACGGCAGAACATTTCCTTAATGCAGTAATCAGTAATGTATTGGGTTTTATGTGGGAAAGCACTATTACATAACATTTAAGGAGACAATTTCTCTGCTTTACTGCTGGAATTTCCATTAACACCAATAAATCTTCGGAAATCAAATGATCTTATCTAAGGCCGCACAATATATCATCTCCTAATCGTTATTGCGATATCCATCTCTGCAATACTGATCTCACAAAAGCTTGCACTATGCTGATGAGCCTCTAACCAATCACAGTATTTCTGATGGGGAGATCAGTCACAGCTCCAGGCGAGTTATTGGGTGTTCTGATGAATCGAGGTCTTCATGTAAACCAACAAAGGTCTAATTTTTAACCATGAAAGGTGCTGCTGAATCAGTGCATGAATGGGCGGGGCTAAACTGCTGTTGTGAGAATAAAGGGATATAATTAAACTTGTTGCTTTTGTGACATGACAAATGGTTTTGATTAAAAATAAGCTGTTACGTAGCTTATTTTCCTTATAAGGACTGTATGGATGGGGGAATAAATGTACCATTTGAAACAATATTTACAGACTTCAAGCCAGTCCAGAAAAGTGATGATATGGGCCCTTTGATATACTGAATTACATTGCAATCATAATGTATAGCAGTAAAATTGCAAAACTGATATTCTGTTCATATCATGCATCTCTAATTTTATCATACAAGCAACTTATCAGTCGAGCTCAACTGTCTAACCGGGAATACTGGGACCACTTACTTAAGTCTACACTTGCGCTTGGAGTTTCTGACAATGCAGAAGCGGTTCAGAGTGTAGAAGTAGTCGTGGTACGGGACGTCGTGCGTGTACACTTCAGCGTCCACCAGGTAGTGATGTCCTTCCCTAGACTCCTTATATAAAGTCTAAAGAGTAGAACAGAGGACGGTATTCAATTGCAGTGACATACAGCCAACACTGCAAGACACAACTCTCCAGTGCACACAGGAATAGCAAGATGTCCAACCTGGGTTTCTGTAGCTGTGGAAAATTTTCCCACTAGTGGGTTGCTGATAGTGATGGTGTAATTTAGACTCCTCTTCATAGAGCCGGAGGCGTCCCTCTGCCAAGAAGTAGAGGACACGCCTGCCATGTGAAGGAATACTGAAGTTAATAGCCAGAACCATGCTTCACTGTAATAAATTTACTGCAGCAACTGAAAATATGTAAAGAAAAATATATGCACCAGCCTTCAACAAGCAAACATACTTCATTACTAGATTAAATAGTTTTTCATTATTTTCAGCAGATATAGTTAAACAGTCCTGGAAAGTGAGTGCTCCAGCCCCCTCAAAACCCCACCAGCAGGAGTCATTGGCCTGAATACAAACAAAACATTTACCTGTGATCTTCCTGGCATCCATAAACCTCTGGGAAAAATATGAATCAGTGAAAAGCAGCTCAAACATTTTCTCAGCGCTGATTCGGAACACCCTGTTCACATACAGCCTTCCTTGAGACGCCCGGGACACACACACGTTGTCCACTGCAAGGCAATACAAATCAACAAAATAACACGTTAGGATGTGAGGTTTGATTCACTCCAATCAAATGATTCTCTCGAATGGTCCGTTTCAGTTAATGGATTTGAATCAAACATTCAATTCTAAATTCACTAAATCATAAGTTGATGTCTTCAGTCATAACATTAACGCCAACCACAGGTAAAAGTGAATAAGATTGATACTGTCATTACAATGGCAGCGGTCAAGAGGACATATTAGGCAGCATGTGAACAGCCAGGTCTTTAAGTTGAGGTGCTGGAAAATGGGCAAGCATTGATGAAACATCTCCAAAATGGCTGGATTTGTGGGGGTTTGCCAGTAAGCAGCGGTCAGTTCCTACCAAAAGCGGTCCAAGAAAGAACAACCAATGAACCGACATCATGGGCACCCAACTGATAAGGCGAGCGAAGGCTAGTCTGTCTGGCCTGATCCCTCAGAGGAGCTGCTGTAGCACAAAATGCTGAACAATTACTTGCTGGTGTGATAGAATTGTGTCAGAATGGGGCTGCATAGCTGCAGACCAGTCAGAGTACCCATTCTAACCCCTGTCCACCACTAAAAGAACTTACCATGACTATGTGAGCCTCAGAATTGGACAACGGAGCAACAAAACAATATGGCCTGGGTGGTAGGTAGTGGTGGCCTAGTGGGTAGGATACTTGCCATGACCAAGAGGTCATGGGTTCGAATCCTACCTTCAGCAAAGCACCACTGGGTTCCTGAGCAAGGCCCTTAACCCCAACTTGCTCCAGGGAGACTGCCCCCTGTAGTTATGGAATGGACGTCGCTTTGGATAAAAGCGTCTGCTAAACGCCGTAAATATAAATGGCCTGGTCTGATTAATCACATTTCTTTACATCCATGGAGGCCCAACCTCACAACTTACAGGACTTAAGGAATCTGCTGTAATGTCTTGGTGCAGAAACCACAGCTCACCTACAGAGGTCCATACCTCAAAGGATCAAAGCAGTTTTGGGAGGATCTGCACAATATTAGGTAGGCGGTTTTAATGTCATGGCTTTTGTTACAGTGTGGTATTTTATGTAATGATTTATACGGTTACAACGTGAAAGATTACTGGAATTGTACGTTTTTAGTCTACAATAGTCTACAATGGTTTAAAAGGTTTCAGCAAATCAGTTTAGGTGATCCAGTTTAAAAGAATCATCTGCACACACACATGCACACTGGGATCTCACCTTCCTCAATGCTGTCAGACAGACTATTTTCTGAGAGCCGGTCTTCATTGGCATTCAGGTCCAAGGAGAGAGAGGAGCGCTTGGAGACTCGCTCATGGCTGAAGCGCTCTAGGGATAGGTCAGGACTGCGCTGGCGGGATGCCGTGCTCCGAGTGTCGTCCTTTTGGACATGCAACCGCAGTAAAAACAAATTTCTATTACTCAGTTATTAGAAATTAGAAAACTGGAGTAAACATACAGTTTACAAAAATGCAATAACATAACAATTTAGAAAACATCTCTCATTAAAGCCTACTTCAGCCTTGAGGGGATGATTTGGTATTTGGTGACACTTTGGGTTCTGCTACGTACTGCATAGAAACCATTACTTCTTATGTAGATATATTCACAGATGATACTTTTCTTAAAAAGAAAAACAAAGTGCTTTATCATTGGGAAGTTTCAAGATTTAGATCTACTTGTTCCATAATTTCAGTGTCCAACACATGTAGATGACTTCAAATGTATAGTAGCTCAATGAAGTCATACTGGTTTGTACACAGTTTGTAAGTGTATTGAAGCACCTACAAATGGAGGTTATGGTTAAAGTAAACAAGAATTGGCATTCCCTCCAGATCATGACATATTTCTGAACAAAATCAGTATCATTTTTACCTCACGGCGTGGTGGGTTTTGGAGATAAAACATATTACTTGTTTCTTTATTTTTGTCTGCCCACTGGTGCATGGTGATGTAATCAGAACTCATAAGGAGATATAGATACAGCTAAAAGACAGTAAAAATGATTTTTTGCCTTTTAAACTGACATTTTTGTACAATTCATAATTTCAGATTGACTTTAAAAGGGCATTTAAGGTCATAGAAACTAACCTAATGCCATGAAAAACAGGAAAACATGTTCAAACACAAAGCTTTAAATGCAGCTTAATTCATTTTTTTTACAAACAGAGCCCACACCAAAGTACCCCGACACCCCTAAGAAAGACCCCTAGACGTAGTTCTGTATCAGCACAGCAAATATAATCTAAATAAGCTTTTAACCTTTGTGTGTTTTTTCCCCTGTTGTTTTAATCCCATTGGAAAGATTTATATCCTCTTAGCAAATATTCAGGAGATCTTAAGCAAGAACATGTTTAATGAACTGTACCCCATTTCCAGAGAAGGTGCTCTGCAGTCCGAGCGAAGATTGCGTGTCATCTCCCAGTGGTGTGGAGGCCTCGTATGAGGTCTGCTCAGTCTGAGGAAGACGTAGCGATGATGGCCTCTCCATCCTTCCACTTTGATCCTCTGCTTTCATGTTTAGGCTTAAAAACAAAAGATACATTTACATGTACAAAATCTGATAACTGCAAAAAAATCACATTTTGATAATATTGGTATCATCAATTATTAATATGTGGTCATGAAAACTGCAGATGATCTGATAAGAGGAGGCAATGGGAAATCTAACTAAATACATGTTGTATGCAACAGTTACTGTGGCAGTGAATCAATCAGTCAAGCAGCATGTGAGCTGTTGGTGCAGACGTAAAGTGTAAAATATCATCTCCTGTTTTCAAATAATCCAGTATAAATGTAATTTAACCAGGGATGTTTAATCTTTGGCATACCACTTTTTTATAATACATAATACAATAATTATGCATTTTTAAGGGCCTCTTAATTGAATCTTTCAAAGATTCACAGTCCTTTCAATTGGCTTTCTGAGAAACTGATTATTCAAATAACTGTCTGCTAATTGATTCTTAATATGATGTTGGTTGAGTAAGTGTCAGCTCTAACATGAATAATGAAAAGTATGTGTGTGTGTGTGTGTGTGTGTGTGTATATATGTGTGTGTATGCAATATAAATCAAACTGAACACTAAATGCAATGTAGTGAACGTTGCTGTTTACGTTGGCTTTTTTTTGCTGGCCGATCTTACTGAACACCCATTTTTGTGCCCAGTTTAAATCCATTTTGGGCAAACTCAACACACTGTGGAGTTTCATTTGATGAGCCTGTAATATTTTTGTTAGACTGTTTTGGAAAATAAACCCTATTAAATTCATATTCAGGTTCATGAGGTAACATCAGACACACCCCAAAAACAAGTTTTGCAGGTAAATCATGAGACCTGACAGCGATGATAAGGTCTTTGTGAGGGTGTGCGTGTGTGTGTGTTACCTAGTCTGGGTGTATGAGACTGTGTCTGGTGTCATCTGCAAACTCTCCATCTCCTCATGGCTCAAACCCAAGTCATTGCCATAATGCTGTTTGACCATCTGCCACAGTTCTTGCTTGGTCAACTGCTGTGGAAGGAAAAAGAGCCGAAAGGAAACTGAAGGAGCTGCGCAAGACCACTCGCATCATCTTCTCGCTCAGTGACGTGTGAAAAGGAAGCTTCTGCCCGGCTTTTGACACCAGATACCAGCTCAGTCTAACACAATGCACCTTTTATAACTTACTAGGACAAACCATCACGCACTCGGGCAGAAAACAGCCCAAACCTGCTCTGCAATCGTCCACAGAGACGCAATCAGGGCTAAGTTGCTCATAGTGAGTGTCCAGATCTACAAAGAGTGTCCAAAGGTTTGTAGACACAAGCATTTGTTCTGTGACCTCTACCTACCTGAGGTGGCTTTATACACTAGAACATTGCCGTGAGGATTTTATTGCATTCAGACAGTGTATTTAAAGACAAACTAGGAGTCAGCTCCTTATGCTTTGGATTAAACCTAGTGCAGTCAAATGGTGGTGAATCACCATTAGAAATTCTTTTGTTTCTAAGCTTAGGGTTTATTTAGGTCTGGGAAATTGGGTCACATATGCACTTACTCAGCTTCTACGGTCATCAAGGAATTTGTCCCCTCTTTGCTGTGAGAACTGGATTGCATTCAGCCACAAACGTATTAGTAAGGTACACTATATGGACAATCCTTGGGACACACCTGTTTTTCAGGGTTTGTATTAGGTCCTTTACTTCAATCGAAGGACAATCTTAATGCTTCATCATACCAGGAAATTTTGGAAAACACCATGCTTCCAACTTTGTGGACCCAGTTTGGGGAAGAACCTTTTCTATTCCAGCATAACTGTGGCCCCAGTGCACAAAGCAAGCTATATAAAGACATGGCTGGATGAGTTCAGTTTGGAAGAACCTGACTGGTCCACACAGAGTCCTGACCTCAACCCCATCCAGCCCCTTTGGGATGAACTGGAACGGAGACTTCTCGTCCAACATCAGTGTCTGACCTCATAAATGCTCTACAGAATGAATGGACACAAATTCCCACGAATCTTCTTCCAAGAAGATTGGAAGCCGTTATAGCTGCAAACAGGAGGGGACTCTACATTAAAGTCTATGTCTTTGAATGCCATGTCATTAAAGTCCCTGTTTGTGTAAAGGTCAGGCATCCCATTTAGTGTATGCTGAAATGGTGCCTGTGATCGAGAACTAAGCATCAAAGGTTTTGGATGGAGGGGGTTTATACCCCTAGAGCCTCTAAACGATGCTTGCCATTGACCTTTTTGACCTCAGGTTCATATGTAGCTGCAGCATTGTAAATCCATTTTAGTGGAGATAATAGAGTCTGCGTGCCCAACTGACCATGCATGTCAGCAATACGTATACCCGAATTTTGCAGTCTAGGTGTGGGATAATCAAGTCCAGTTGCTTTGACTTATTCCTGCTGGACAATTTAATGGTGTGGATGAATTGTAAAAACTAAACTAATCTAATCAGTTCTTCCTTTCATTTTACAGTGAACTCAGTTATAAACAGGTTGAGCTGATCCTCAATCTCTATGACCCCTGAACGCCATTATCAGAGAGAGAGAGAGAGAGAGAGAGAGAGAGAGAGATGAGGAAAAGGAAGGGAGACCCGAAAAAATGAAAAAAAGATGAGTGAGAGAAAGAGATAAAGTGATAGAGGAGAGAAAAGAGAGAGCAAGAGAAGAGAGAGAAAAGAGAAAGAGGGAGAAAAGAGAAAAAGAGAGCGATAGAGAGAAAATGAAGGCAGAAAAGAGAGAGAACAAGATAGAAAAGCAAAAGAAAGGGAAAGCAAGAGAAGAGAGAAAAGAGAGCAAGAGAAGGGAGAGAAAAGAGAAAGAAGGAGAAAAGAGAAAAGGATAGAGATATATGAAGAAGAAAGAGGGAAGAAAGAGAAAAGAAAGATTGAGAAACGAAAGGTGAGAGAGGGAGAAACAGAGAAAAAGACAAACAGAGAGAAAGATAGAGAGAAAAGGGAGAGATGGGAGAGAGAAACAAGAAAGAGAGAAAAGAGGAGAGTGAACAGAAGAGAAAGAGAGAGAGGAGGAGAAAGAAAGGCAGAGAGAGAGAGGAGGAGGAGAAAGAAAGAGACAGGAGGGAGAGAAGGGAGAAAGAGAAATGAAAGAGACAGAGCGAAAGAAGAGAGAAAGAGGAAACAGACAGACGAGAGAGATAAACAGAGAGTGAGAGACAGAGAGAGAGAGTTCGTACACAAACTTAAATACAGCACAAGTGAACATACGCCTGTAGAAACAAGACCAAAACTACGGTCCAACAGTTAACGCGAAACAACTGAAACACACAAAACCAACAGTGTTTAACCACTCAACTAGTCTACATACCATATGGCGTGCGAGCACATACACACACACATACATACACACAGGCTGAAAGATCGCGTAAACCAAGACATCTATGACAGCACGCGTTAACGTAAGCATAATTTAGACCAGATAAACACAAAAATGTAATAATTTAGTCGAACTCACAACGAGGTGGTGCTACCTGTCCGAGGCCCTCCGTGAACTGGAGTAACCTCTGATCTGTCACTGCTCATGAAGCCCTGTGGACTCAACCATCAGGAAGTTCTCACATTGGCCGTGATTATTTTCCCCACCCGTATTCCGGCAGACACGCTCTAGGGACAAAAGTATTGGGACACACCTGTTTTCCAAGGTTTGGGTTAAGCCCCTTACTTCCAGTGAACTTCAGTCTTAATGCTTCAGCAGACCACGACATTTTTAACGCCATGCCTCCAACTTTGTGGACACAGTTTGGGGAAGAACCTTTTTTATTCCAGCATGACTGTGTCCCAGTGCACAAAGCAAGCTCCATAAAAAACGTGATTGGATAGAAGAACTGTTATGGTGGAAGCTGTTACAGCTGCAAAGGGTGACCAGCGCCATATTAAAGTCCGTGTCTAAATGCAATGTCATTAAAGTCCCTGTTGGTGTAATGGTCAGGCGTCCCAATACTTTTGTCCATATAGTGCCTTGCTGGGGTGGAGCTTATCGCTTTTCAGTCATATTTTTCGTTTTATGATGTTACATATATGCAGATGTCAGAAATGTCTACTGGCCCATTATTTAGCTTCTGCGCTAAAAGAAAACCTTTTCTTTTGATCTCATAATGTTTATTCAAAACAAATTTCACACTGTTGTTGAGATAATCCGTGTTTATATTATAACTGTGTTTATTCGCCTTTTTGCCATTTAAATTAACTCATAACTGCACGCCAGACAGGTCGCCTGCTCTTCTTTTTTAAACTGCAAAACAAGTTCTTTTCTCCACCTGTATACCTGCCGTTCAGCCCCGCCCCCTCCGTGCTAGGATTGGCTAATAGTACAAACAATGGTCGTGGCCCTCATGACGTACGTACTACTAGCCAATCCTAGCCCAAGAGGGCGGGGCGAGTCGTAAGCTTTATTATTATTATTATTATTATTATTATTATTATTATTATTTTGTTCAGTTTTAAATTGTTACAAATATTGACAGCTTTAGCGTTTGAAGCCCTGGAAATACTGTGCAGATTCCTGTAAATTCCTGTTGGAACACCAAGAAAAAAGGATGTCTTTGCATATTC
>JBBIGA010088555.1:0-11373 GCA_037576975.1 Alestes dentex | reverse complement strand
TTAGTTGGTCCAAAACATTGCTAATTAGTTGGGCTGACACTATTAAATTAAGCTGTGCCCAACCATAGTAAATAAGTTGAATCAAACTTAATAAATTAAGTTGACCCAACGTAAGTACATTAAATTGGAATAACAGAATTGCATAATGCTGAAATAAAGCAAGTTAATCATGTGGAAATCCTTTCCATGATTTTTTTATGTTCATTCAAAGAGTAATTTTTTTGAGTGTATAAATGTTTTGGTACTGAACGGAGAACACAAAGAAAGCACGTCTTGGGATGGTGAAATACCGCTGTACTCAGAGTAGAGAGGTTTGAAAGTAGCCATTCCGAGTATGCTATTTATTTCTCCTTGCTGCTGATTGACAAAGCTGCCCTTTGATACAGTGGCAGTCCAGAACTTTCCCGGTCAAGCGTCTCAAGTGTTCTTGTGTTTTTCGTTTTGTTATTCTTAAAGCCCTGTATTTTTATTACTGTAAATTAAATGTATTTATTACTGTATTTACCTTGCTTATACCAAAGAAAACAACAGCACATACCGAAGAAAACACCCGTGCATGAATTACAGTGCAGTCTATACAGGGGTATTTTGTAGCACTGCAGGCGTTCAGTGTAAACTTTACAGTACAAATACAAGTTTAACTCTACATTTTCTTTCATGGTAATGTATTAAGCTGAGTTTAAAATGAAATAAAGTGATTTGGGAGCATATTTGGGGACATATTTAGGGTTTAATAGGCTATTTTAACAGGCATTAATAGGCTATTTTTTTTTCACATCACAACAACGCGGTTTTTCACTATACGCGGGTGCTCTTGGAACGCAACCCCCATGAAAAGCAGGGGGCTACTGTCAGGAATATGATTGCATCATTTACATATCAATTTTTTCCCCCAGCACTATTATAAATTAAAGCTATTTTTTATCTGAGTAAAAATTGATACACTTGTAATTTTACCACATATTGTGACCTTGTGTAATTTTGTGAAGCCGTGTGAAATTATATGTTTGCAAGATCACCCACCCCTTTTGAAGATAGTTATTCTTTTTTGGTACTTCTGTTTCTCTAGCTAAAACACAACGCGTAGTGAGACTGAAAATAACCTCTGGAGGACAGGATCTGAATGACCCTGCTATGAAAACAGCCATTCTGAATCAGGTCTGATGTCATTCACTTGTATCCCTCTGTTCTGTGTGCTCATGTGTATGTGATTTGAAAAACTGAAATATGAAATAATGAAATAAAAGCCGTTGGATAAAACTTTACTGAAAGGCAGCATTCAAAAGGCTAGCAGGAGGGCAAGTTTGGTTGTGTTCATAAATTTATAAAAAGTATTTAAAATGACAGGCTATGAGCACAGTGCTTCTCTTTCTTGAGCTTTTAGTTTAGACACAGTGTGAGGCAAAGTACACCAGTAGTTTCACATTTGTCTTATAAAATAATTCACTTAAATGTACATCACATATTTGTAATTAAGATCAAGAAGAGAGAAACCTATAATTTCTTGGATGATGGTATTTCAATATACTGAACAAATCCTGACTTTTAACTCTTCCAGAGGTGCCCTCACAATAATACCCTTTCAAACCCCATCAGTGGTCTGTGCCCACCATTGAATAGTGATCAACTAAAAAGTCTAGCCTTGCTACAAAAGAAATGCAGTTATTAAGGTAATTGCTTTGACTATCTGAGTGTGAAAACGTATTTGGTACCACTGCTGACTGTTTTATATTTTTAACAGATTGAGAAAAAACTGAGATCACAAGGAGTGGGTAGTGACACCACCCTGAGCTGGCGAGTGAAGAATGGAAAGGTTTTTCATTTAGACAAGAACACAACAACGCTAAACAAAAACAAGTGTGTGTAATGGAAAGTTGATTGTGTGTGTACGAGCCACAAGCAAATCTTAAATTCTCACTATCACACAAGTTTACCATGAACAGCCACATCTGCTAAACTCCGAGCAGGTGTCCTAGAATCAAGTTTCAATCAACAGAATCAAATCATAAACCCTTAGAAGTGTCCCGTTACTTGAAATAAAAAAGATTCCCATGTCTACAAATTTCTGTGAGTTAATGGTTTGATAATGGTTAAAACTGTCATCAACATCATTAAATAATAGGGCTGGGTAATGACAGAATACAGAAGTAAAAGGATGAGAAGTTGCAGAAAAATACTTTTACAGAAAAATTAGTTACAATTTCATCATAACATTATTTCTAAATAGTGTGAATTTGGTATTTGTTTGGGTGAGGTATTTATTTGACCCTAAATGTAGTTTAAACTAATTTCAGAATGACTTTTGCTGAGGTTTATTCAACTCTGGCCTGTTCTTTTTTTAGAGTTATTATAAAAGAGTAAAATACACTTTTCTTTTCGGGTTTCCTATAACTTGTTCCTAAACTCATCCTATGTGTAAGCCAAATGAACCCTGTATGCTCAAGTATCTTATCATCCAGTATGGAGTTGAGTATAACTCCAAAAAAAACTGTTCGGAATATTCTTGTCGTGTGTGATCTTGAAACATTCAGGGTGGCGTAATCTCCTTGTTTTAAATATCTGTGTCGCTCCAAAACATTGCCAGAAAATACTAGATACAATATTCTTATTTCAATTTCAAGCCATAGCTTAGCAAAGCCATAAATCATTACCCACAGCCGGAGAGAACAAAGAGGACAAGAAATTTCTTTGATTTTAACTTAAAACTTAAGGATTTAAGCATTTGGGAAATCATAACTGGTGATTACTAAAGAGAGAAATGGTAATAATCAAGGTTCATGCAATTGGGAATGTTTATTTGTGAGTAGGGTGAAAGGAGAACTCCTAGCTGTGAATTAACTCACAGTTGAGAGTCTACTGAATCGATATAGCATGTTTGGACTCTTTGCAAAGCACTGTTCACCACAAATCCAAGTTTACAAGTTTCAAGTCACCATGGTGAACTTTACAAAAGTTACTAAACTTTAGCCTGCCTAGTATTTAAGATTAGGACCAACTTGGAAAAAGTGCTCGGGCTCGTGCTCATTCCCTCGCATCCGAGTCACCTCGCCTTAGCAACTCCACTCTGCTGAGACTTCATCATCTTAGTCTCCTCAACCAGCCAAGCTTCAACCCAAGGCCTGAAACTCTGCTTCATCACCTCTGAGCCTTCACCACCAGAATGAGCAAGCCACTCTGCCTCCATGAAGATTCAACTCCTCTGAGCCCCCAGATCATGGCTGAACCTGACCTCAACCCTCCTGAGACCCCAAATCAGTCATCATGAGTATTACAGTTACATTCTCATTTTGATACCTTTGGTGCAGAAACAGACAATGTGTGTACTTCTGATTGCTGGGTTGTGTTGTTTCACGAAGCCAAAGTTCAGAGACTTTCAGTAACTTGCAATAAGCTTAGTAATACCATTATCCCATCACCACTCACATGTGTTTTATTGTGTTTGTATATCTTGTTTGTCTAGCGTGGTAAATAAATGTTGTCTCATCGTGACCAGTGATTCAATTTCTTGTTCAAATAAGGAGAAGTCACATCTCAGCTTCGATTCGTTGCCTGTGCTCTTTAAATTAATAATAATTCAATTAAGAACTAATCCCCTCTCTTATCAAGGCAAAGCTCTCTTTAACAGCGCAATTAAGAAGAATTTTACAGAGGCTTCTTACTGTATTCTGCTGTGAATTACCTTGGTGGACAAGAGCTGGAAAGATTTGATAAGAGCCCTGCTTTGATATGAAACCCTTAATTAATAAATAGATAATCAATTAATAATTGACTATTAATCAATCAATAAATATAAGGGTGAACCAGCCTAAACTGTTTCTAGTGGAGAATATCAAAATTAAACCAAAATCTTACATTTTAAATTCCCTTACACAGCTGTACTGCCTAGTAGGCACACCTGATATAAATGGGCTGGTAAAGTTAGCACCTCACACTTTGTCAAATAAAAAAAACCATATGGTCCACATTTTACACCTACATCGTTCTTCTTGTAATGATGTTTCATGTTGCTCTAGGATATGCACTGAGATTTGATTTCCTGCCCAATGAGGATTCCTTGGGCAAAGCTCCAAGGCTGCATTTGCCTACCACTATGACATTAAAACTGCAAGCCATTCTGGAGTGCATGCCAAATGTCCTAGATGTAAAAATATTAAATTAATATGAATGAATGCATTGTCTCACCAGAGTAACACACAAAATCTAAAGATATTGTACAGTCATAATCACGCCACACACATTGTATTACGTTAATCCAATCCATACAGAACCTGTACAGTCAAGATTCACAGTGTTCATCAAACTTTGCACATCTTATTAGAGACTAAACTTTGCACATCTTATTAGAGACTAAACAGGTTACAATATGTCCAAAATTCCGCCGCTTTTTCCACGAGTCTCAACCCATACCAGATCTCAGGAACATATTACACCTGTCTTGCATCAATTACACTGGCTTCCTGTACAATATCAGATACAATACAAAATCATCCTGGTCTACAAATCCTTACATGATCTGGCCCCATCTTACCTATCAAATCTGCTAAAACCATATAAACCGACCTATAACCTACGCTCTTCAGATGCTCACCGCCTGTCCATTCCCTCAGCTCATCTGCGCTCTACGGGCGACAGGGCTTTTAGTGTGGCTGGCCCCAAATACTGGAATGCCCTTCCTCTTGCCCTGCTCCAATGAACTTCACTTTCAGTTTTCAAAGCAAAGCTAAAAACTCATCTTTTTACACTGGCCTATCTCACTGCCTCTTAATTGTGTTCCCTGTATTTTAGTATTTGTGGTATGGTACATTATATGTGCTGTCTTGTTTTGAGTACTTCCATATTATATATCTTATTTATTTTTATTGAGTATTTTATTTCCATTTTTGTTTTCTTTTATTGTGTAACTCCCGTCATTAAATGTACAGTGACCTTGGGTATCTTGAAAGGCGCTTTTAAATAAAAATTTATATTATTATTATTTTTTTTTTTAAAGCTGTCTGCAGTAGCCAGATCGGTGAATCTCTCTCTGCAGTACTTCTGAGCCATGTCTTTGGGACTATCTAGAGGTAAGCCGCACGTGCAATCTTTTATTGGGGCAAATCCAAAATTCTAATCTAAAAGCAGACAGGAGATTCTCTGCCTCAAATCAAACAAGAGTCTTATCAAGGCAAAGCTCTCTTTAACAGCGCAATTAAGGAGAATTTTACAGAGGCTTCTTACTGTATTCTGCAGACAGGAGATTCTCTGCCTCAAACCAAACAAGAGTCTAAAGATATCCACATAATAATACTACATTTTGTTACGCTAAAACAAAACACAGTGAAACTTTCTCTGTATCATCTTGAGTGTTTCTCTTGTTTTTCGTTTTGTTCCTTTTAAAGCCCAGTAGTTTTATTACTGTAAATTAAATTAAGAGAAGCTGTTGAGCTCAGTTGCCGTCCAATGTCTGTTTTAACCGGCGGGTCTCTACGGTACAGTGCTCCTCCTGAAGAACCCTGAATAAGATGCACCGCTGATGAACAGTAAATTATTGAACGGTAAAAATTATTGGTGATTACCCCTACATTTTACTGTATTTTTATTACTAAAAATGACTAATTTATTTCTGTATTTACCTGTTCATACCAAAGAAAAGGCACGTGCATGAATTACAGTACAGACTGTATGGGCTTACCTTTACATTTTCGTAAAGGGTAATGTATTAAACGTATTTAAACTTTACCCATACATATTAAATGTATGGGTAAAGTTCAAATGAAATTAAAGTGTTTTAGGAGCATATTTGGGGCATATTTAGGGTTTACACTATAAAAATAGGCATTTTGAGGCATTTTTTTTACCAAAACAAAACACCACGGTTTTTCGCTATGCACAGCAGCTTTTGGAACGTAATCCCTGTGAAAAGCGGGGGATTACTGTAATGCATAATTTAAATTGTTTACCATCAAAGACAGAACCTTTCATACAGTCTCACCTGCAGACCAGAGCCAGTTCCTCCTCAGTCTGATTCACATGGCACCACTGTACCCAGGATCCACCACTGCTGTCAGTCTGTTTATCTTCTCCATGTTACAATAGCCAAGTCCATGTTCTTTGTTCTGCACATAATAAAAAAGATATTTGAAACAGATCGAACTGAGTTGTAAAACAAGTTCATATTTATAGAATCCTTCCTTACCTGAAAGCAACAGCAGTAGAAAAACATCCTGACTAATCTTTGAATTTAGCATCTTGTCAGCCATCATATTTTCATTAAATGCACATGAAATTCCCATGAAACAGAGAAAATACATAAAACGATACGATTGGTCTTTCACTTGTCCAGCCAGACAGACTCTGGTCCTCCACCTAAATTCCTTTAAAAGTAATTACACCACTAAAGAGGAAAAGATCTCAGATAATATTTACTAAACCATTTTTTCATTCTTCTCTATAGTAACACCACAGACATCTTCATGCAGACAAAAGTGATATACTGATTAAAGCAAACAACAGTATGATATTTGCTGTATATTATCATTGTTCATTGCTGTAGTGATGCATTTAAACTGGTATGAAGCATCCACCCGTTTTTAAAGAAGGTTTATTACTTTATACACTAAACATTATAGGGTTTTCCATTATTCTTTTATGCAGATTATTAAAATGCAGAAAAATGTGCCAGATGGAAAAGTCAGAAAAACAAGAGACAAAGATATTTTTACACTTGGACACAGTAGGTAAAATGATTTTGTTGTAAAGGAGAAATGCAAAAAATGTTGACTGCCACAGCTGTATCAAAAAAGTGATAACATGTCAGGAGTGAAAATAATTTGTTTATCTTCATCTGGCAGTAGCAAACATGGTGGCAGATAAAAATCTGGTGTTCCCCGCGGTTTGGCTGGTGTTGAAGTGGGACAAATGCTGCAGCCCTCATATAATGGTTAGACACATTTGAGCTTTGATGGACAAAATAACAGCACTGGCAGAACATTAAAGGAGAACTGTTTGCCTTTGATGCAAATGATACCATCCAGACCCATTTCCATAGTATCCACTCAAATAGCTTAACGGGATATACAAATGCAAATGCAATTTAATACCTCATATCCACTTATATATCAGTCCAATAACAAAGGCAAGTTGTGGCTAGCTTTAATGATCCCAAAGGAAATTGCTTAATGGAAAAAGAATACAAAGAATCCCAAAGTTCACTGTTCAATGAAGTACAAGTTTGAATGACCTCACTATTTTCATTATTATTACTATTCATAATTTTCACTACTGTTTTTCACTAATAACTACTGTATTTATTAATTATTATTATTATTATTATTATTATTATTATTATTATTGATATTGTTGTTGATTTGTGTGCTTATGTACCTCACATCTAGTGAAGACTCCTGGGGGGTATTCCACGAAACTGGATTAAGTGAAAGCCTGGCTTACTTCGAAAAATCTCACTTATTTAAGTGAGAGTTCCGTTCCATCAACGCGGTTTAAAAGAATCCCCGCTGTGTTTCCATGGTAACTTACACTGGAGAACAAACCTGGTCCGGATCAGGATAACGTTCTCGCTTAGTCTAGTTGTGTCTCAAAGAATGTCTGACGTGTGGAAACGGATTCCCGAGAGATCGTTCCGTCATGAGAATTCCCTGCTCTCACAACTCATTAAAAAAAGGGACTATAAACGTCTTAGCATTTTCATTGCATTAAAATATTAAATACTTATAGTATTGCAAATGTCAAACACTAAATGAAACATATGAAATCAGAAAATATAAACTAAGGACATAAAGCATAAAACTTCATTATTTAAAATATAACATTTAAAATTATTATTAGTGGATTGCCTAGTGGTTAGCGCATAGGCCCTGCAGTCAGAAGGTTGGGGGTTCCAATCCCAACTGCTAGTATCACTCAAGGTTCCCTTGAGTAAGGTTCCGTCCCCACACACTGCTCCCCAGCGCCCCTCGCTGGAGACAGCCCACCGCTTCACTTGATGAACGGGTTAAAAAGCAGAGAAAGAATTTCACATTGTTCACATTGTGCTGTGGTGTGTTCAGGTGTGACTATAAGGGTTAATAAATTAAATTAAGGTAATTAAGGTCAGGCATATTTAAGCAGCACTGAGTGAGACTGACACCTGCCTGGAGAGTCAGCAGAAAGAAGAAAGACACAAGTATGGCCTGTCCAGAAGACCCTGTGGAGGAGCGTGCACGAATAATCCTGTGGAGAGAGAACAGAAAGTCAAACCTATGCCTTTGTGCTTTAAATGTGTACTTACATCCTTCTCTAGTTTCTTGATCTCATTTTTTTTTTTATCAGAAACCTTTTCTATTTAGTGTCCAGCTTCTCCCTTTCAACGGACAGGAGCAGCTTTCTTTTATAAATGGCACATATATCCTGTGACAAGGGTTAATAGATCACAAAGAAGCTTAGTATGTTGGTTATAATAAGTATGTTGGTTACATTAAGGGATGACACCTAGAGGAAAAGAAGTGGACAATACCTTCTACATATTTTTCCCAGGCACCTGGGTGGATGATTTTGATACCCCCCTTCGATTCCTTCCACCTGAGGTCATCCTTTATTGAAGCTCAGTGCGAGGTCCTCTGGTGGAGCCCCCCACCACCACCAGTAGCAGTGGCCTGACTCATTTTCTTAGTGGCTATTGTAAACTATTGTCATCAAACTGACATTTTTTCATAAGATGGCAGATATTTTTAAATATAGTTTTCACTTGCTGCCAGGTTCTTCCCTCTCCACTGAGACTGCTTCTGTTGAGATGTAATAGTGAAGGATGGATATTCAGGTCAATGAATAGGCAAGAGGGTCAGTGGAGATCAAACATGTCTAAGTCAGTAGGGCTGTATTTAACAACCTAAAGTCTTCATAGTCATGGGGTTACACGTAGGCTGAAATTGAAATTTCTAGACCACTGCTAAGTCACAGAGTTTATTAGTAACATGGAAAGGTAAAATGCAATTTATGGAGAATAAAAGTTATTCTATAAAGCAAAACGAACATATGAAGCCAATAGAGAGAAGGGCCTGATGGCCTGGAGGTTCAAACTGGGAACCTTCTTGAAGCGAGGTGACCGTTAGTGATGCGGGTGGTTTTAGGGCAGACATTTTTAAAATATCGTGGATGTGGGCGGTCGGGCGGGTCAAAAAGTTACAAAACGCATTTCATTATCGATCAAAACGTGTTGTAAACTATTTGTTTTTTTCCCTCGGGGCGGGTTTTGGGTCATTATACATGCGTATGTTTGCGGATTGGGCGGGGCAGTTTGGATCTCCTGACGGGTCCGATTGGGGCGGGTGTTAAAAAAAAAAGCCGACCCGCGCAACACTAGTGACCGTGTTAATCACTGTACCACAAAATCACTATATTCACAAATACATGACTTGCGCATTTAGCCTGTCTGCTATATTCTGCTAAACCACAGCTCTGGCTTTATTTATGGCTACATGATTGCCTTTTTTGTTATATTTTTGCATGCTTGTGTTGAAAAAGAAAGAAAAAAAGAGGCTGCCCTCGTTTTGCCCTGGTTCCACGTCATTTCATCTACATCTCGGCCATCGATTCCTTTGGGCTTCTTAAATATCTCGGGAGCGCGCTAAGCCAGGCTATGCAGGTCTGCCTTGAATTTGCCTCGATTGGGAAAACCTGGAACGCGTTATCGGAACGACATGAGGCTTACTTGGGAGATGGCGCTAGTAAGCACGAGGCTTACTTGGAAGTCTCACTTTTTCAGGTAAGCCTGGCTTTCTTTAACTACTTTCATGGAAAACCCCCCATTCCCTTTTTCTGCCCTTCAGCAGCACAGCAGAGGTACCTGCAACAGCATCCTTACCTGTAAAGGTGATGGCCCCGCCATCAACTCCAGCTCTTATAAGAAAACCTGGAGTGATGTCACCAGGTGGTTTTGTCATTTCCCTGTTTAGCAGAAGTTACTCCATCACCTGTAACCATAGCAACAATGTCACCTAGAAGGATTGGAAGGATTATGTAATGGAGATGAACGAAATCATCCAAAACATTCAGACCTGTTCATCTGAACTTTAAAAGCTACTTAAAGAGATCCAATCAGTAACCAGAGTTCTGATCCTTATTCTTTTACAACAATAATTAGATGCAAAATGTGTATAAAACACAGACTCTTACTTTTACTTTCAAAACTAGCTAAAAGGACAGAACATAGACACTAGTTGGTTAGTTAGTTAGTCAGTAATTGGATCATTTGGTTCGTCTGTTAGTTTGTATTTGCAGGTTCAAACCCCACTTAACCCTCACTTGCTCCAGGGGGACTGTCCCTGTATCTAATGATTATAAGTCGCTCTGGATAATGGGGTCAGCCAAATGACCCTTTAGTTTTTGTTGTGTGTGTGTTTCAGATTCGGTGTGTATGTGTGTTTGCTGAAGACTGTGCTGTATTCTGTCATCCTAATCAACATGATCTCTGCATTCATCACTGTCCACCTCAGAGAAAGACTGATCAAATCTTGCATGCATGTTGTATATTACAGCTGATATAGTGATAAAATACTTATGTGTAGGCTCTTCTTCTGTTATATTGTTCTTAAACAAACTCTGTTTGTTCAGAAGAATTGAAATAAATGTTACACTTTATCTTTACAGTGACCGGAGGCTCTTACCAGAGGCTCACGATATCTCTGTCATCCACACAGCCTACAGTCCACCGGTTAGAGGGCACAATAAGTAGTTGATAAGGGCAATACACACAATATAGAGAACTGCATCCCGTAACCAATGCAGCTGTACACAGCTCTAAAACAAGTAAATAAACAAAGAAAATTCACAAAGGTACATTAGCGTGTTGCTAATCTGCATAGCCATTTCCAGAATGTTCTTATGGTGGGAGATTCACTAGATTCGTCTCCACTTGTTGCTTATACTCTTACATAGTTTAAATGTAGTCCTGTATATTCACTGCAAGTCATAACATACACTGGAAATGTAAAAGACTGAAAAATGTCAATAAGGAAGATGTGACCACATCCTGAAGCAGAATTTCAAAAAAGAAAAAAAAAATACATTTAGACACACAGCTACAGAATGTAGCTCTTTATGGGTGGGGGCTGATATAAAAATATGCAAATCAGAGGTACCTTCACCACAGACACAGTCATGACATTTTACAAAAATAATCACTAAGCCTCAGTCATTATTCAAATCAGATTCCTGATCTGCAACAGTAAAATGAGCCTCCTAGTTTACTGATTAAACAAAGCACTATAAGACAGAAGACACACAAAGAGACACATTTCAGGTCAGGCTGAACAATTCTTTCGAATATATTTGGCCATCATAAAATCCCATATTATAGTGCTTACGTTTAACCAAAACGATGTTTTGATGCTGACTTAG
>JBBIGA010088525.1:0-11375 GCA_037576975.1 Alestes dentex | reverse complement strand
AACTCTGGAGGAAACTCTGTCCAATGAAAACTCTGGAGGAAACTGAGCTGCTTTCCAATTGGTCCTTTTGAGTAGGGGGACGTGTCCCACAGTGCCTCCTCCACTAGACAGCACCGTGCTGCTGCTCACACAGTTCACTTCGTCACGCAGCACGTTTTTAACCTGTTAATCGCATTCTCTAATTAAAACAGCGCATACGTTTAATTCTTCTTTTATTTTATGGTTGGTAACACCAAACGCAATGCATAAGTGGCTTTTTAAAAAGCAGACTTCTTCAAAAAAGTCTAGTCTTGTTGTTGTTTTAAAGTGCTTTATAAATAAAGTGGTATGATATGTTATGGTAAAGTGCATTGCACAGGCAAGAGGATATTCATGAGCCCAGATAGCAATTTATCATATACTCCAATTTGCAGGTTCAGGCCATGCCTCATTTGTAAGAATGAACAGTGTACATGTATAGAGGAGGAAAACTCTGAAAACTTCTGGGTGGTTTCTGTTTGAAGACAGGACTGAGGAACAGGGATGAAATGTTGTGGTGGTAGGGTGCAAAAATTTAATCTCACTAAACATGAGGCACAAGTTGAAAATTAAATGACATAAGATCGAAAGAAGGAAGAGCTTCAGTCATGGTCCTTTTCTCAAATTTGAATTATTTAAATTATTAATTCCATTAATAATTTTCCTTTCTACAGGACACTACATGGTCTTTGACTCAAAGCCCAACAGAAATGAGCAGACTGCTCACCTTCAGAGTGAGCTGATGCAACCAGTGGATCGCGCCTGCCTGGAGTTCTGGTACTACATGAACATGTGGGACACTTTGGGTGAGCAAGAGCAAAACCCATAGCTCTTTTACACATGAAGTGATTGTGAATTATAAAAGACTTTATAAAGAATTTATAAAGCAAATCAGCACTTCAGATAGCATTGCCTCCTTTCAGATAACTATATATAATTCAAATAATTTTTGACCATTTTGTTGGTTCATTTATCATTAAATTTTAGCACAGTTTAAATAATAGCCACTCTTTTCCAATTATGTCAAAACACGAGTCACAACATTTACAACATTTTTCTGACAGTGACAGTAATGCAGGGCCTTCCACAGGCGTTCTTAAATGCTTAGCAGCATTCTGCATCATTACAGATAAGCTAATGCTAACTGTGTACGTGAATGAGTCGGGCACGCTTCACTTCCTGTGGAACCAGACCGGTGCACAGGGCAAAGTGTGGAACAAAGTTACCCTGGACTATAATGCATCTAAAAATTACCAGGTGGGGAACAACTTGCTGCTTTCTAGTTCCAGTACAGCCACCAGTATGGACATTGCGTCGCAGCTAGCCTGTTTGTCAGCTGGTTTCTGCTAACCTGTTTTGGTTCATTGTATACAGATTGTGTTCGAGGCTAAGCAGCCTCCCTATGATGACGGGGTCATTGCTCTGGATGACCTCTACATCAGGGATAATACAGGCTGCTCTAATCTAACTCCTACAACACCACCTCCCAACACAGAGTCCACCACACCCCCTCCATCCATCATGGACTGCAGTTTTGAAGAAGGTAAGGAACAAAATGCATGGGCCAAACAATTTAAAAAATAATATTGTCCCAATAACTGCCATTCAAAATTAAAATTGTTTTAACTTCTCCTGTTTGTTTGTGTTTTTTCTTACACTGACCCACACAAATGATGACAGCACTATCAATTTTTTATGTTTTTCTTCATTTTTACATTTTTTAGATCTAGAATGATCCACAAAGCTGCAGATTATTCTAAAATAACTGAAAAAGCCATACAACATCAAAAAATCTTGATAATAAAAAATGGACAGAATTATTCTTTTTGGCTTGTAGGGCTCTGTGATTGGGTCCAAGAAGCTGACGTTGGGTTTAATTGGACTCGTCAAAGGGGTCTCCAGGTCGATTCAACTGCCACAGGACCCTTTTATGACCACACCTTTAGAAACAGCTATGGTAACTAGAAAACCTTTAAACCTTTGCTTCATTGTCTCAGTGTATGCTGTAATGTGCATTATATATACAGTTTTTATTCAAGATGTAAGTTTTAATGCGTGTGTATGCCTTTTAGGCTTCTATCTGTTTCTGAATATGTCTGGAAGTAAGGATGGCAAGACAGCTGTGATTTCTGCCCCTGTAACTGTGCAAGCCAACAGTGTCTGTGTTGAATTCTGGTATTATATGTTAGGACCCTCTTTGGCAAACTTGGACATCCTGGTTCAGACGGTAATTCTGGATTGCAGCATTTTAAACTATGTCTTTGCAAATAATCTGAAAACTGCTTGACTGGTCCATGCTAGCCCCATCATCGGATGATCAATCCCTGCCAATCCCAGTTGTGCTCTCTTGGGGTTCAAAAGTGCACAACTGGCTTCACATTGTAAAATTGTTGTATCCACAAAATAGGTTGTGCGTGATTGTGAATAACGTTGCGACAGATATCCATTATCGCGCAAATGACATCATCATATTGTTATATTGTTCATTCCCAGTATAGCTGTAGCAGATATTTTCAATACATACAGTGTTCAGTCATGGGTAACAGACACTTGAGTACATTACTGACTTTATCTGGTTTGTGTGCTAGTTAAGTAGTTGACTTCAAACCTTCCATTGCTGAGGATATTGTGAGATAATTTCAAATAAAACAGCTATGCTTTTAATAAATGCCTTCAGTGAAAACTAAATTTTCTGCCTCTCAGAAAACAGCAGAAAATGTTGTTTGGACAAGTAAAGGCTCAGAAACTGCCGAGTGGCTGAAAACCCAGGTCACTGTCAGCATGGAGGACACACAAAGAGTAAGACATACAAAATGTCCATGACTTAATCTATAACAGTTCCTGGTTTTATAATTATATATAGATTGAGCATAAGCATTTCTTATTGCAGGTCAAAATATCTGGAAGCAGAAATACCAGAGGCAGGGGCTTCATAGCCATTGATGATGTGAGGGTGATACCGGGTGTCTGTGTAGATCACAGTAAGTCTGATCTGTTTTCTGTATGCAACATTGTACTTGTTGAATCTGCCCCCATAAACCATACAGCAGCTGATGGTATCACCACGAGACAGAATCACATGTATCACATAAAGCCACAAAAGGTCTCAAATTCATGTTATTAGAATGGAGAAATTAGAAATGCTGTAGCCTTATTTTGATTTTATTAGAAGGACAACTGTAATAATTTTTACACATCCAAAATTATTACAGCAGGACAATTTCCTACTACAACAGTCCCTAGTGAGTTTTATTTTGTACAAGATGTGGTTTTCATGTGCAAATATAATGTAATGCGTTACAACTGTAATATTATTACATAATTACCCCTTTAATCAGCCTGCTGGATTTTTTCTTGCTTCTCCTGTTTATGCTTTTCTACTGTAGAGAGGACTGGCGTTCCACCTCTCTCACCAAATAAAAGGTTTAAAGACTCTAGCTAACTTTGATGATATATGTGATATCTCTTCTTCTTGAGAAAACAAAAGTAGCAGTGACTCAAAGTTTAGAATTCACACTACCAATTTGTTACAATGACCTAGATTTGAGAAATCATGTCAAAATACATGATTTATTGCCAAGCATGACTACAGTTTCTTATGGCTAAAGTTGTAAATCTAGGGTTTACCTTTCTTAAATTGTACAGAATAATAGAACTGAAACAGTTATTTGGAGCTGGGACAAGGCCTATTGTTGTATTTCTGAACTGAAAGCTACTCTCCCACTTTAAAACTTTGCAGGTAAGCTGAGGTATGAAATAGAGCACAGAAATGTTTAAAATGATCTCTCTGTGTGTAGACCCATGTGGCTTTGAATCTGCCTCATTGTGTGGGTTTGAGCATGATGTAAGTGATAACATACACTGGCTCCATGTGGATGGCAGAAGTGGTCATATTGATCACACTTACAGAAGTCTACTTGGTGAGTATGTTTGTGCCTACTTGAACAGCTCAGTACATTGTTTGTTAATAATATGCTTTGAAGTTGTTATTGCAATGACTTTTGTAATAAGCCCCTGACACTGCAGAAGGCTGCAATATGCAAATTACCCTTCTCAGTAATCACAATGTATTAATGGTGTGCTGTGAGCATCTGGACCAATCACAGTTTCAGATGAGTGTTTCTGGGGTGTTTTGAATTTAGGGTGTTCATGCAATCCAACACTGAAAATAATGCAGGCCAGTCTTTAACTGAGATTCATCAATGGCTTTTAATATAGGTGTATATTGATAAAACGAATCAAAAGAATCACATTACTAGTGTTTTGTCAATTTTGTGTAACCTTGGTGCCTTCTTATTTGTATAAATCTATGAAATTATTAAAATGAGTAATGCCAAAATATTTAGTACAGTATTATTTCTTTGGCATCAAAGGTCATTCAATGGCTTTTTTGGGAACGCAGCTTCAAAAGCCAGAAACCACACATCTGCTAACACCAGAGTACAGCAAAACTGCTGAGTCCTGTCTGCAGTTCTGGTAAGATATAGCTTATTTTTGATGCCAGTAAAAGATATGCATCTGATGTATCAAAGCTTGGACAAATAGCCTGTTTCATAAAAAAATGCCCTGCAGTGGTCACAAACTATTCATCAGTTTCAGTCATGTGACCTTTTTCAAATGATCATCTTCTACTGTAGAGAGAATGTGTAAAAAATAAGATTAAAACTGATGGTGTTACCTCTGCTAATGTCAGGTAGATCAGCCAGTGAAGTGTGAGGACTTGCTGCAGGGTTGTGTGTGGTAACTGTTTTGATCAGTGTCATTAGTTTTGTCTGTCTTTGCACAGTGATCAGAGGGAGAGTGATGGTGCAAAAAGAAAGTGATAAGCTAAACAGTGATATGTTCCTAACTTGTTTTGTTTCAGATGCAAGTCATTTCTATTTACTGATTTAAAGTCCTTATAGATAAAACCCCACACACAGGAGCCCAGATTTTTTCCCCTGTTCAAACATTTTACTTTTTGTTTCCTCACTCTATACTCGCCATTTTAAACTAACATGGATAAGAGTGCCTGCTGAAAACCCAGTGCTCTTGTGAAACTGTACAGCACACAGAAGATATTTTGATTCTGCCAGTCAGGAAAATGGGCTGGATGAATGAGTGTATTGGGTGTTTGTATAGGTACTGGCTGTCGGCAGCTCCCAGTGATTCTCTCATTGTGCATGTTTATCTGAATGGAGAGCTGGGCCCTGCACTGTGGTCTCTCTCTGGAGAACCTTCTGCAGGCTGGGAGGTGGCAGAGGTAACTGTGTCCTCTCCATCCAAATTCAGGGTGAGTTCTCCAACTTCCATTCACCATAAACATTCAGTTTATTTAACTGAATCAAATGCTTGACCTCTTCTGACATTTTTGTTTCTTTGTACCATGTTGTAAACCATACAAACCTAAAGGACATATGCCTTAATGTCACGAACGGTGCATACCTGTCCAAGAATGTGGCGCAGGCGCAGATTTCCATTTTCTCTTGAAAGCTTTTATTGTACAAAAAGGACAGGTACACACCAGGGGAAATCGCAGACCTTGTGGGCCCCACACGGCAGCCTTCCCTTCGATGCTCTCAATGCTGGCTGTTGCTGCAGCCAGGGCGGCCCGTGTGGGTCCCACATGTCCGCTCCCTTGGGGGCGGGGCTTCTTTCCCCTCGGGGAGCCCCTCTGTGTCCTCTGGGGTGGAGCCCCCTAACGGCCCCCAAAAACCATCTGGGGGAACTCCCCGGTCCTCCGTCGGAGCCCCAACACCCCCCCCTCCAACGCCGCATCAATGGAGCGCCAGGGGGCCCCTCCAAGGTGGCAGCAGGGGAGGCGGAGGCAGAAATGGGGGCTGGGGCCGCAGCGTCAGGCACAGGAATAGGGGCTGGGGCCGCAGCATCAGGAATGGGAACGGGCTGGGGCAGAGTCCTGCAGATTGCTGAAACGGGTGGATATTAATGTTCTGGAATTTTACGGGTGGGTATGCGGGCAGGTAATTACAAATGGGGGGAGGAGGCAGGTCAATCAAAACAGTATTGTCACCTGAAAAAATAACATAAGCGAAAATATCTATGTATTAGACTATCATGTACAAATTGTCATTATCACAGTGTGTTCAGTAGGCCTACAGGGACTTAGTAGCGACTGTATTTCTTCTTTTACTGTCTTTGATTTTCCCCCCAAATTCGTAGTTGGAGCACCGGAATGACAGATGAAATAAAAGTGAAGTTGGCAAGTGGAGCTTATAAAATCGTTCAAAATGACTCCTCCAGGGCAACGTCTGATATTGGGAAGAAGTTTGGTCTAATAGCAGTTGAAGAAAACAACATAATAAGTGGCTACGCAGCATGTAAAGCATGTTGCAAATTTTTCAATATTTAAGCGCTTCAATAGAGTGCTTTTAATTGTGTAATTTATCACGGGCACGGGCAGGTAGCGGACAGAATGTTACCGAGCCCGGGCGGGTGCAGGTCTCCAAAAGTGGACCCGTGCAGGGCTCTGGGCTGGGACCACAGTGCCAGGAACAGGGGCTGGGGCCGGCGTGGGCAGCGGGGGCCATGGAGCCAGCGTGGGCGGCTAGAGCCGCAGGGGTGGCTGGAGCTTCCGAGCTGCTACGTGTGGTAGCCTGGGCTATGTTTCAGGCTGGAGCCTCAGCGCCGGCATGGGTAGCCAGTGCCGCAGGGTGGGCGTGGGCGGCAGGAGCCGCGGGGTCGGTGTCGGAGGCAGGAGCCGCGGGGCCGTAGGCTCCTGCCTCCGATTAGGGGATCAGTTTTTATTCAGTTAAGTTCGCTGTTATTTTTTTTGTCCCTTTAAAAAAAGTGATTATTTGATTAATCATCAAAATATGTAAAATATTCAGTTATTTGACAATGACTATATCTGTTCAGCTCCCTAGCACAAAGTCTTTACAGCAAAATGTATCACTTAAATATAGGTAGCATTCAAGGCTGTGCTGAGTCCTGCCCAAGAGTCGTTCGTGCTCCTGGATGATGTGTTAATCAGAGATGGTGCCTGCTTTCCCACTGGAAGTTGTGATTTCGAGTCAGGGTTGTGCACGTGGGTGAATGCAGCCAGCAGAGACTCAGGCAGTCATTATTGGGTCCTTTCAGATGGGCACTCTCATGGCCCTCAGGTCGATCAGACTACGCACACTGCATATGGTGAGGACAAGAAACAATTCTGGCTAATTTCAGTAGACTGTAAAATGTCTTAGTAGGTGTCTGATTAAATTTCATAATCTTAATTAATAATTTACTGCCTTAATTTACTGCCTTAATTAATTTACTGCCTAGTAAATTTCCAAAATAATTTTGTAAAAGGAAAACTCTAGCAATTTACACAATTTTCCACTTTACCCAGATGTAGTCAATTAGCATAGACCTGCTTGATCCAAATTTTGGTTCTTTAGTCTAGAGTTTGAGCTACAAGGCTAAGGCAGCTATCAAAAATGCGAAGTCAATACCCAAATTGTTCCTATAAATATATCACACAAATTCCTCCATATTTATGGTGATCATTGTCTCAAAAATTAATTCTAGACCAGCACTCTTGCATTCTTCTACACAGTGACAATTTGTTCATTTTATGGCTCAGTGCTGGATGAGATTTTGAAAGTTTTGAAAATAATTTTTTTAATGATTTGGGTGACTATTGACTTGTTAAGTGTTTGTTATCAACTAGTTTCATGTCTTCAGTGCTTGGACACCAAATGAGGATGAACTGCATCTGGCATAAGTGGAAATCTGTGTAAATTTAATTTTTCACTAAATTTTGCCTTCATTGTGCAATAATGTGAGAAGATTTTATTATATGTAATTCTTGCCTTGTTTAAGCAGTTCATTCATCATTAAATGTTCACATTATGCAAAGGACAGCATTTTCAAATGTTGACTATATTGATGTTAGCGCAAAAGTCTGTGTATTTGAAATACAGGATGATGACCGAAGAAAATAAAAATTCTAATTTCATTTAATTTCACCTTTTTTACCACACAGGCAGGTTTATGTTGAGCCCGTCTCAGGTGGCTGGTGCTGAACATATCAGCAAAGCAGTACTTATCTCTGAGCGGATCTTACAGAATTCTAATTATTGCTTCTCTTTCTGGTACCAAATGAATGACAGGTCAGAGCAAAACACCATCACATTTATGTTCCTCAGTGGCTTGTGTAATTACAGAAATGGCAGTTCGGACTGATTGATTTCTTTTTGTGTGTCTTGTCTCTGCAGTGACTCAGGGACCTTGCGAGCATTTCTGGATGCAAAGAACGGGCAAAAACTGATGTTTGAAACAAATTCTCCTGGACACAGTTGGAGAAACCTTTTCACCACAGTGTCTGAGACCAGCCCTTTTCAGGTTCGATAGAACTGGTCATACCAAACTCATTCACATGAATAGATACTCTACATGTCCAAAGGTATCCAGATACCTGCTCGTTTTTTTAAGAAATCAAAAGGTGTGAATAGGATGTTTATTCTGCCTCAGATTTAGCCTCTATTCATATGGCAAAGCCTTACACTAGATGTTGTAGAGTTGTATTCCATTGTAGAGTTGATTGCATTAGCCACAAAAGCATTAATGAGTTCAGGTGCTGGATCACAAACACCACTCCAACTTAGTCCATCCATCCAACTATCTATCCATTATCTGAACCGTTTATCATAACCAGCTTGCTGGAGCCCACCTAAGCACGTGCAGACAAACACATTAACACAGATTGCTATACCATACCATACCACGGTCATGGCAATATAGTATCTTTAATTAATCTGATATATGTCTTGGGACTATGCATGGAAACCTATGCAGACAGTAGACTATCCAACCTGGCCTGAAATCGAGCCCTGGACATTAATGCAGTCAGGCACTACCAGGAATGCCACTGTCACCTTGGAGCTCAGTCGCTCCAGATAATGCAATTCCTCTGGTCTAAAGCCCTATCCTGAGGGGCTTTACACAGACCTCTCCAGAGTGCCCCATTCACATTTTGGAGATTATACATAACACTTATGTCAGCGATGGGTGTACCCTAAACAACTTCAGTTTGCTTGGTAGGCCCTTGAATTTGACTCAGATTCAATAAAATCCCATATCTGTCATGAGATTAATGAGGACACTGTACTGTCTTCACTCTTACAACTGGACAAGAGAAATAACAGCAAGTGTCATCTTCTTCTTTACACTACGACTCTGAAGACAATTTATTGCTGACCACAGGTTTAATAATGTTTGAAGATGTGAAACTACAAATAAACACAAGCATCAAATTACTGTAGTGCAAAATGAAGCAGTACATATAATAATGTAAACTGCTTAACTAAACATGTAGCAGTGCATTTAAGCATAGAAGAAAAACACATGACTTTCATACATGCTACTCGATTAGCTTAATGTGCCATCTAATGAATTAAACAACACAAATAACACATATAACTGAAGGCAAACATGAATGAAAGATTATACATACAGACAATTCCACAAAACAGCAGAATTTAGAGCCGAAGTTGACCGATTGTGATAACCTCCTTTAGCATAGGCTTCCTTTCAGCATACAAGTTCTGCTTCCTCTACATCAATGGTTCTCAACCTCTTCAACATTAAGGCCCATATATCTATCACAGCATGTTACCAAGGCCCACTTGGCCATATTAGATGATATTAAATAACAAATTGTGGACCAATGGCCTGTCTCGATTTTAGATTCGTGGCCCAATCAAAAGCCTTCGCGTCCCATCAGTGGTCCACGGCCCAGTGGTTGAGAAACCCAGCTCTACATGACAAACCCCTTTTGGGTTTGGAACAAAATGAAACTTATACCAACATCCACCACACGGTGGAGTCAAGTACTTGTAACTGCACAGGCACTGTTGGCTCACTGTGTGTGAAATGTCGTGACTCTGTGTTGAGCAGCTAGCGAGCAAAGGGGTGAAAGGAGGGAAGGATGAGAACCTCGTCTTGTGAAAACAATTCCTAACCTGCACAAAAACGGTTCTAAGATGAAACACATAGCACACCTACAAATTTCAATGACATTTTCTATATTAACGAGTCATGTACAACTGCCACAGAAAATTGAACCACAATTTAATCACATATAAAACATTTATAGAAAATAAAAACATTTCTATCAAAATATAGTCTATTATTAAAGACAATAAAATGTGTAGTTTAACCAGGGGACAACCAAATTTATGGCTTCTGTACGACAAAGGCTTAAAGGTCCCATGACATGAAAATTTAACTTTATAAGATTTTTTAACCTTAATACGAGTTCCCCTAGCCTGCCTATGGTCCTGCAGTGGCTGAAAATGGCGATAGGTGTAAAGAGTGCCTTGATCATCCTGCTCTGCTGTTGAGAGAACAACCGCTCAGATGGCCCGATCTGGAATTTTTACCTCCCCTTTCTCATGCTTTGCCTGCCCAGAGAATTTTGCCCCCCTCCCCTAAAAAATTAGCTCCACCCACTGTCAATGCTATCATGTGAGAGACTACTTTTGCCTGTAGAGACATCATGGCTTGCAAATGAGTGAAGCATGACAGTTGCTCGGTGCTTAGATGTACAAATGAGCACAATTTTTTTTTAGTTCTTTCATGCGAGCCTCTGAAGAACCAGTGGGTTAATTTTATTTTCTCTGGAAATGCGCCGACACAATTCAGAGCTGGTCTTGCTAAACGGCTGAAAATTAAGTCTGGATCAGACTCTCCTTGGCTCAGCTACAAACGTCGGACAAGTAAGTCAACTTAACGCTATATAATTTTGTTGCCTTGCTGTATATGGTTACCTAGCTTTTTACCCTTAGAATGTGGCTGTAACATTAGCTCTGCAGCAAACAGCCCAGTTAGCAGGCTACTGTCACAAATGTAAAGGTAGATAGCATCAGGTATGTGTGTAAATGGTGTGTGAACACACACATTAACGTGAGTGTTGTACTTCTTTGTTATTTGGACAACCGTGCTGCTGTTAGTGTTATGGCGCGCGCAATATCTGCCTTTCCCCTCATTGAAATGACTATGAGTGAGTACGTCTGCAAACCAGGGTGATCAGATGAGAAAGGGTAAAATTTGAGGAGTCTTTCAGCAATAGGCACTGATCTCAACTGCTTGGCTATCAAGGAAATGTTCCGAATCTCACAACAGACGAATACAACTCTTTTAACAGCTAGCTGGCTCCTCCCCCACCCTCCACCTTGTCCCACCTCTCTCATCCTTGCCCTGCTTCTCTCCTCCTCATTATCATTTAATGCTACAGACACAGAAACGGCACATCCTAGGGAAATCTCTTTGTGGGACTGGCTCGAAGTGGCTGTAAATCTGCACCAAGGCTGAATTTCGGAAAGAGACTTCAGATACAGTATAAGGGGACCACTAAGACCTATATAAAAGCATAAAAA
>JBBIGA010088494.1:0-11376 GCA_037576975.1 Alestes dentex | reverse complement strand
ACACACACACACAAACACACACACACACACACACACACACACACACACACACACACACACACACACACACATACACATACACACACAAATTCTTTCACATGCTTCTGAAATATTTACACATCAGTACTGAAACAAATAAACTAAGATTGTCCTCTACTCTATCCTGTTGTGATGATGAGGGCTGGCCTCAACAGTTTCTCTATTTACTGTTCAAAAGCTTTGTCCTCTTTTAGCCCAAACTAAAACACCATCAGTTAAGAAAGAACAATTCTTGTTCATTTACTAAACATGTTACTAATACATTTCAGGCAGTTGAGTTGAACGCATGATTAATTTATGTTTGGCCTCCAAGTCACCTCCCCAGATAGTGTAACAAACTGCCCCGCTTTCCATGTGGCCATTGAAGCTTAAGAAGCAGACATGCCTGAGAAATCACATGTGGGAGCACTTTAAATTATTAGACTAAAGAAAAATGGTCAGTGTAAAATCCCTACAGCCTTCAACCCAGCTCCTTCATGTAACTCCACAAGGATCAGTTCTTTCTTCTCCTCTTCTTTTTTAATTTAACAGCGTCACAGCAGGTTTAAAACTTCATGGCAAAACAACAAAATCACCATCACAACTTTTTACCACTGTAACCAGCGGTCTAATGATACCAACATCACATCAACTTCTTTGAAGCGTAAACTTCACAGGGATCCAGTCAACGCTTCACTCGTGAAAGCTCAAGCTTTGACGCACAGCTAGCACAGCCAGTGTGGACAGAAACACTGATAAAATATAAAAATGGAAGCGTATCTGTTCAGATTAGCAACTAAAAATGCTTCAAATACATTTGCCTTCAAAGGTGAATTTGAGAAGGGGGTTTCAAAACTCTTGCAGAAACTTTGCAGTCAGATGCTACTCAGACCAGCTCGAGGCTTCACTGTTGACTCTTGCAAATATGTAAACAATGACGCAATTTCAAATGACAAACACAATACACTCTTTATAGGTCCACCTGTGTGCGCGCGTGTGTGTTGATGGATATGTAAAACACAGAATATGTTTGTAGCGAGCCTGTAGGAGGGGGAAGTGAAGAATGAATCCAGGAAAACCAAAACCATGCAGGTGGGCAACATGGCAAAGTTATAGATACTGCAACGATAACAGTTTACTTTATCTTGAGTATTGTCAATACTTCTATAACCCTGAACAGATATAAAGACAGATACAGATCAAGTATATACATTTGTAAAAATTAGTTGCAGCAGCACCAGCATTGTGAAGTAGCTTTACAATTTGTTCAAATTACATTCAGAAAGAGGCTGTAGCTGAATGGAAATCCACAGCAAGAAACTCTGTTAATGCATGTGAATGGAATTTCACCTCAGACTGGCACTCATTTTGTGAAAGAGGTAAATAATGTATATATATGAATTTCTTCCTTGATTCCAATCAAACAGTGGCTCAAAAACCAAGGACATCAGTTTTTGATAGAGTCTGTTTTACATATTTTTTAATGTGGCACTGCTGCTTTCAAACACTAACAGAAAAACAGAATATTGAGATACATGTTACCTGAAACTGTCTGAAAGTATGAATCCAGTTAAACTCAATTAAATTCTAATTATTAACCACAGTACAATTTTAAGACTTGCATAATAAGTGCATAATAACCAAAGACATACTAGTAAACAACATAACACAGCAAGAGCTGAGGTGCTTTTTACATACATTTTTCCATATCTCTCACTCCCATTCTGGATGAATGGATGGATGGATGGTTGGATGGATGAATGGATGGATGAGGAAAGAATATATTTTAGAGTTTTAGAGTTCAGGTAATGAGTTTGGGGTATAAATATCATGCTCTGTCTGTTTCCTAAGCCTGGTGACAGTCGAGGACACAAATAGATAGCAGTTGGACCTTCTTTCTGTTCTTAGCACCCTCTCACCCTTTCTCCCCCTCTCTCTTGCTTTCTGAGGAAACTGTCAACAGCTTACAAACACACTGATAATAATGACAGGCAAGACTCTGGGACTAATAAAACAGCTAAGCGTGTTTAAGTGCTCATATGTGCATGTGTGTGCGCGTGTGTGTACTTTGTTGGTATGGCTGGCTTTACGCCATGACATAATAGCATATCGCTATTTGCAACTTTGGGTGTAAGGACTACTATAATAATTGTGACAAAAGTGACGATCACATCAGTCCGTAAATCACTATTTACTTAAAGCTGCTTTTGTATTGTTTTGGTTTGTATCAAAATATTTTGGCCAATAGCACTGCTTATCAATCAGCAGTACAGTGGCATATACAAGACATACTTACAATGAAAGAATACAAATACACCTGATCCGTCAAAGTACATAAATGCTAAACACATGCTTATGATTAGAAGTTGGCCGATATGGGTTTTTCTGAGGCCGATGCCGTTATTTAGAAATCAGGGTTGGGTGATGGCCAATTTGTGACGCAGATTTTTTTTTGTTGTTTTTATTTTTTGGGGGGCCAATATGTGGTCATTTTCCCCACCAGCTCATAACATATGAAAAATCTACAAAAATTCTCAACTTAAAAAACATTTATTGAACTCTTTGTAAACACATTTATTAAGTATAAAAGAATAAACAATAATAAAGTTTAACTGCACTAAATCGTGTGTATAGTTTTCAAGATGTGTCGACAAACTGCTCTATTTTTCACTTTCACTTGCGAAGACATTCATTTATAAACATCACTGACAACATCAATCATTGTTACGTGTAGCCACGCATTTAAGCGTTTAGTTTAAGCGTTTAGCAACTCTGTCTTTAAGCACGATGATGCGCGAGAGAGAGAGAGAGAGAGAGAGAGAGAGGGGAAGAGCAAGAGAGGGGGAGAGGGGACAACGTATCTAATCAATACGGTCCTTAATAATTTTGCCCCGTGGCTGTTGGTTTCCGAATTAAATGCTTGCAAACAGTAGGCTACTGTGGTAGTGCTAAGCTAACCGTCAGCTACAGAGTTAGCAGTAAGCTAACCGTCGGCTACAGAGTTATTGGTAAGCTAACCGTAGGCTACGGTGTTAGCGGTAAGCTAACCGTCGGTTACGGAGTTAAGGTAAGCTAACCGTCGGTTATGGAGTTAAGGTAAGCTAACCGTCGGTTATGGAGTTAGGGTAAGCTAACCGTCGGTTACGGAGTTAGCGGTAAGCTAACCGTAGGCTACGGTGTTAGTGGTAGCTAACTGTCGGTTACGGAGTTAGGGTAAGCTAACCGTCGGCTACAGAGTTAGCGGTAAGCTAACCGTCGGCTACAGAGTTAGGGTAAGCTAACCGTAGGCTACGGTGTTAGCGGTAAGCTAACCGTCAGCTACAGAGTTAGCGGTAAGCTAACCGTAAGCTACCTGTAGGCAGTAGTAGAGGGGCATGTCACGCGAGTTCCACAGCAGCAATAGTGGGCTGCCCACGAATGCGCATGTCTATTAATCAGTCTCAATATGCGCCGATATCGACCGATTCCGATTATGTCAAATTGGGCAAATATCAGCCATATTAATCGGCCAGGCCGATAATTGGTCGACCTCTACTTATGATGTCATAAGTATAGAACTATATAACTGAAAAGGTAAATGCACATTAATGGTATATGTATGGTGTAACAACTGTCAAATTCGATACTATTTCCAAGGTCTCCAAGTCTATAAATGATTCAATATAGTGGTCTTTCCAAATATAGAATAAAAAAAACAAAACAACCAACAATTGTGTGTGTGTATGTGTGTGTGTGTGTGTGTGCGCACGTGCGTGTCAGAAAGAGAGATACAGACAGAATGAGAGACTTTGAGGCCAGCTTAAGCAGCTCATACACAAATAAGATGGTGGTGTTTTAAGAATTTTTCAAAGACCAGGATGACAGGTAATGGTGTCAATCTAATCTTATTGTAGTTACGCCCCCACACCCCCAGAAAGCTATTTTAATACACTTTTATGTATTCTGTATTGTAAAGAGAGTGTGAGAAAGAAAGTATATTCCAATAAAAGGAAAACACAAGTAGGCAGCTTTGTTAATGTCTATTACAAACGAGTTACACTGGATTACCATGTAAACATGAGCTACCAAAGTGATCTTTTAACCAGCAGAAACACAGGCCAAGACTCATCTCCCCGGTACATACACCTACGCGAAGAACACACACACAAACACACATATATACACACGCACACACACACACGCACACACCAACCCTGACATGACGTCATGCGTCATGAAAGTTTAGGCACTCCCTCCGGTCAACTTCACGCTCAACTGGAAAGGCTTGTTCTCTTGTTTTTGCTCACACAAACACACTCATTTCAAAATGATAAAAATAATGCAGGAGCTGTACTTTGACATTTTGGTTCAAAGTTAGATTTAAAAACACCAAACAAAAACTGCTGAAGAAAGCAGGCACCTGATGATAATAAAAAAATATTATTAAAAAAAAAAATTCTGAATAAAAGAAATGGGCTCCCACAAACATGGTAATTTGCTGAAATAGCATGTTGATGTTAGACTGCTGCACTTACTATAATTCTCTGGGGAAGAGATCAGATATGTATCAGATATCGAGGTACACGTCTGATCTGACTGCCTGCCTGAACAAAAGCCTTACTTGTACAGCTGGTTAACTCTGAGGCAAAAAAGTTTCTGTTATAATTACTGTGGGTTGTGAGATATTTACTGATTATCAAAATGAACTCTAGTCACACTACACCATGTGGCGCTTCAGCCTTGGTGCACTGGTGCACGTGTCTTTGTGTGGTTCAGTAAAGCATGCAAAATAGCAAGTAACTCTGAGCCACAGTGGCTGCCAGTCAGTCAGCTAAAGTGAACTTACGTGATCTTACTTTAGCAACACACTCTACAGGCACAGGCTTCATACTTGTCCTGCTGGCTCCAAAGCTCATTTTGGAGAGAGGCCAAGTGTAAAGAAGCCTGGTCAACTGAATTCCTACAAAGGCTTTTCATGTCCCTAAACAAAGCATGTTCCCTCAAACAACTGCTTTAACCTCTGTCAAATTAGGGTTAAAGAACACAGTCGGGCTGGGTACTGGTATTCAGCATTTTTATGGTAACAACTACCTTACAAACATATTATAGAGTACTGAACAATTCTGTCATTTGACAGTTAAGTAGTCAGTCTTGGCATGTGCAAGTCCATTAGCATGTTTTTCCAAAAAACTGGTTATTTAAATGACATTGTGTAAAACATTTCATTAAAGTCAGCACTTCTCAATAAGTCTAAAATTCACTGCAAGTAAAAATGGCGAAGTAAATCCCATTTTTAGCACGCGACTCTCATTTTAGTTTAAGCCACACCCACTTTTGCTATGTAATTAAAAAGAAGACAAAATGTACCCAGCCCTACCTAGAGAATGTTTTCTTGTTCATAAACTTTGCAACTTAAGACGTTTTGGCTTCTCAGACAGGGACGAGGCCTAGTCTAGGACTGCACTGCACATCTTTCTGCATAGGAATTCTCCACAGAAATGAAAATGTAATCCAGCGGGGGTGGGGGGGTGGGGGGATTATACTGCTACATACTCTGTGATATGCCTTGCTAAATATTACAATCACATTTCATTAATTAAGATGTGCTATTAAAGTTAAAGACTGTCCTGCATTATTTTTTTATTTTGTTGAATTACCGCAGAAAGCCTAATCTGGAACTGCTCACTGCACCCAGTAAAAAAAAAACATTATCAATTAGAGGGCTCATTCAAACAGTATTCTGGTTTTGTGGTCAAGTACTGCAAAGACCATTATCACAATAATGATAAAATCGGCCGTAAGTGTATGAAGTGTCAATAAATCTTAATGTGTAAAACATTATAGCAAGGCTGTGTATATCCGAGCACTGACTTCATGAACGTCTAAACAAGGAATGTGCAGATTTCATCATAATGTCTGTGAACAGATTTCTACAGCAATGGTTTGGTTTTTATACATTTTCAGCAATCTGACAAGCAAGTCTATGGAACCAACATCACGACCAAACTTTGCCTTCAGATTTTAAATGTGTTTGCTTACTTGCAACCACAGTTAAAACATAATTACATTAAGTCACTTCCATAAGCTTCATAATACAGTGAATACAGAAACAGGACGGCGTACAAGTATCTCAAACAGACCAGTAATTACCAAATCAGTTTTGTAACAATACAAGCTGACTCAACATGAGCTGAAGACACTGTTAGTGTCGTGTTTGTGCCTTTGGTTGACCTTGTGTACAAGTGCTCATTGCCACAAGTCTTTACTGAACTCAGTGAAGAACATACATGAGCAAAACTAGAGTCCTTTCCTAACTGCCAGCTGTAGCAGGTGAAAGGCAGAGTTTTCTACTAACACCAGTAAATGAAAGAAATACTGAGACTACATAACATAACAGAAAGTCTGGTGTAAACCTTTTTATGCCAATTACATTGCTATTCAAAAAAAATGATTCATTGATTTATACACAACTATCATTCAAAGAAATTACAATTGAACTCCTACAAATGGAACAATTATGCAAAATGCTTTCCTGACACATACTTTAAGAGCCAATTTCGCTTTCTGCTATTTTTACTGATTCATTTTTGTTCTATTAGTGCAGTTTCCGCTTTTGCCTTAAACTTGCACCGCCAGAACTGTGGATCCAGTGGAGTCTGCTTTTTCACATTATGAAAAATTGCCAGCTGGAACATTTTCTTAAGTGCACAACAAGTAATAATGTACATTTACACGGATTAAAATGAATTACAAATCCATGCAAAACACACCACTGCTGAACAGTTGTAATATTAGGAACTACTGTTATTATAATAACAAACAATGTAGGGTGAATTACTGTGTAATGATGAATAATACAGCAATTCTCTATTTATACCAACTTTGTAACACATTTTCCACTTCGATATTTGTCCATCTCAAGAGCACTAGAATTATAAAATCAGTTTATACAGGTATCTGTGACAAGAGTTTATTTTGCATATTATTGGATGGGTAGTTAGAGAGATAGACAGTGAGTTCTGCTGAGTCTGAATATAGAGAACTCTCACCTTTCAAAAGAAAGAATTGAATCTCACTGCATCTTGAAACCCTACGCGAGGGTTTTGTTATTTTTGTACTGTTATTTGAAGTAATTATGGTAGTGTCTTGTGACGTGTGCTCTGTGTAGAATTTGCCTCAGTCAATACTTCAGATCTTGTAAGGAACATTTAACAAACAGTTAATTAGCCTAACAGCTAGAGGAATAGCCAGGGAACATATGGTGCTTCAGGAAAGGAAGTTCACTATAAGTTGCCGGGATCATTACTTTTACGCTGATTATGCCCAAGTCAATGAACTCTGGACTCATAAAGGCAAACACAGACGAAGAGAAGTCAGCTGCTTTGATAGTTTTTTTCCCTTATTTTTGGATTTGATTGAAAAATGAAACATCTTTGTCTCTTACAAACATTGTCTGAATTTGAATTAGAATTAGATTTATTTTACTATAAGTGTCCATGCTCCATTTACGAGGGACCAAATGTCAAGACTCATATTTGCTTGCATATCCACACTGATTGTCATAGTTACACAGCACACGTGCACACACTAACTGAGGCGTGGCAGGGTAAAGTATGATTTCCTTGTCACACACCCTGACGTCAAAAGCGCTGTGCATCCGATCTGACTGGTCAAACCAAACCATATGTTTACAGTTCCGATTTGAATTGGTTTTGGCATCACACACAACTGTGTCTGAAATTGTGACTGGAAGTAGTTGTTTTTTTTCTCCCATTCCCGTTTCCCGTTTAGACTGCAGAAAATCTTTCCTGCTCTAATTGGTTACTGGATTTGAGCCTAAGAAAAACGCACACGCACTCACTTGAACGGGGGAGGACACCGAATTTTATAGCCTCTGCTCTCAACGAAACACTCAACGTTCACTTCGTCAGCATTCGTCTTGCGTTTCATAACAATATCAAAATATGAATGAAACATGAATCAAGGCCACCAAGGACACTGTGCTGGTGTATGACAAGGCTAAAACATGAACTTCATACATCCATTTTCACACCTAAATCTTATTTCTTACCGACGCCGGCTTGTTAAATGGCAAGAACCCAATCCGAACTTTGTCAGATTACTACAATAGGACAAAGACAGTGTTAGTATCTTAAAATATGTATACACAATCACTCTGATGCACTGATATGATGAAAATCCATGTGACTTATGACTTTGAATAGATGACTGAAGATCAACCAACAGTCCAAAAATGAATAAGTGACTTTAATCATCATCCAGAACTCAGCACCACTGATACCCTGCTCTTGTTGCTGCGACATGATTGTGTCATGTGTGACAGTGCAGCTTGTTTGTTAGAGGTTTCAGAGAAAATGTAATCTACTTCGAATATCTTTAAAGCAAAAAAAAAAAAATCAACCACAGGCTCAACTGTACTGTACAGAAGGCACCCATATGTCTCTGACTTCTGTCTATGAATGTACAGATTTACGATCCATTTCTAACTTTAATAATACGGTGATATGAACATGTGGAACCACACGCCATGTGTAGCCAAAAAGGTTTCGGTCCACGTAAAGATTTTCAAGCTGCAAGTGATAAACATTGCACTGATAGCCTTCTGACATGGAGGCTCTACAAGGCATTTGTTCGTCCATTCCAGCCACACAGCTGTTCAAAAACGCAACAAAAACATGTTTATCAGCAGTGCATTTTTGCGGCTAAAATTAATCATGCCATCAAACAGGTAATTCACTCACCAGAGCTTAGAGGACGGCCACCACTGTTCTGTTTAAGACATAATTATTGTCTGCAAGCTTAAGCATGACCTCTTGTCAGTATCTCACTGCATATTGTTTATACTACCAGCCTACTAGGCAGCACTAGATCAGTACTTTCCAACTCTGGGTCTGATTTACCACTGTCCGACATGTTTTAGTGTTTTCCCAGCTCTGTCACACCTGATCCAACCAATCAGCTCATTAACAAGCCGTTCTTGAGTTGGAGCAGGTGTGCCAGAGCACAAAAAAAACAAAACAAAAAAAAAAACACTAAAATATGCAGAACAAGGGCACTCAAATGCACTAGTTCACTAATTAGCAATGCGGATTGTGGTTACAAAGAAGTTCAGCACTTCTCTAGCCGGGAATATCAAAGTATACCCTATTTGGTAAGTTACAGATACTCCATTAGCAATTTAATACGTGACATTAAGCTTTAATTAAAATCTTTGTGGCCTAATTCAGAGTGAATTCGGACTAGATCTGTGTAATTACTTGATTATTGGCAGGCCTGGTTATACTCTTTCTTTGTGGCTTCAGCGAAGCATTCACAATCAAAAATCAGGCCGCAGATGTTCACACGCGCCATGAAAGTCCAATTAAACAGGACATTCTCAGCACAAGCATATTAGCATATTATTACTATTATGAACGGCCAACAGCATTTCACCAGTTTGTTTCTCAAACATCCACTCCAAAAAGTTTTGTTTCGCCAGCCATGCTGTGTTGCATTTACACAGAAATGGAGACACACACACACACACACACACACACACACACACACACAGACACACACACACACACAGTAGTTTTTGGTGCTTATGTCTACTATCACACATACAACTGGAGAGATGGTATACAAACAGCTTGCACAGACTTCCTTCAAAAGGTACACAAACCTAATGTATGCAGTCTACGGAAACTAGGGCTGTTCAAAACAATCTGGTGACATATTTCGAATAAGTTCTTGGTAATATGTGAATCAATGTTGCTACGACTGTATCGGTGTTTCTTAAAACACTTTTACAAGTTTGTGTGTTTGAGCAAAAGTGATATCATATTAAACAGCGCACTATTCTGAACAGATAAAGACATGGCAAACCTACGCAAAATAGTTTCTAGTTAGCACCAAAAATAGTTAAATTACAGGTAACATTAGTTTAATCCTATTATTGGCTACGTGGGACCATTTTTCTACTTCATGTACAGGGATCAAGAGTGAGAATTTAGCAAGAAGGTTATAACAGTAACCACATTCGTACGGTTCCGGTAGAGCCTGTACTTAAACAAACTACAACGATGATCCCAGCCTAGGCGTCTGTCTCCTTTATATGTCATTGTAGACCTGTAAATGTAATGCTTTGGCTCAAAAACACAGTTAAACAGCCCACCAAGTTTTAAAATGTTGAAAAGAAAAACCAACAGATGTAGAAGGTCATCAGAGTGGAGCTTCTGTCCTACTTATGATTTTCTTGTGTGTTGGGGAGGGCTCAGCCTATCATCCTACTCCTGAAACCACCACTGATGAATGATATAAAATAACACATTTTATAGCACTCCTCCTCCTTATGGAGCCGAGGCTCACCCACATTACAGCGGTGTGATTAACACCACTGACTCATCTTTCTCACTCTGAACCTCTTATTAAACCAGACTCACAGCATCGTCCTAAATTGAGAGCGAGAGCCCCTGTGGTGGGGCGTCCAAGAGATAAGGGAGAAAAGGGGGGCTACATCTCTTGCCCCAACGAATCCCTGTGATCAGGTACAGAGTATCTCTGGTCAGATGCTTCTCATTTCCGTCAGTATTAGTCATACTGGCATTAGTAATCAATGAGCATAGACCTCTTCTCCTCCTCCTTCTGGTTCAAATTCCATATAGGAAATGTTGAAAGAGCTTGTTTTATGACACAGTAACATGACGGCAGATTAAAAAAAACAGGATGAAAAATGACTCCTTTGAACCGACTTGATTTTCAGAGGTGCGGCTCATCCATCACCAAAGGAGATTACAGGGCTGGTTCTGCGGACACGGATCAAAACTGGTCTTGGCCTAGACCGCAACGTGAGTGGTGTTTCTTCACAAACACGTCATAAGCATGGTTATTCACTTAAAGACACCTGTCACTGTAGTTGCTGATATGCTGGCACAGTTTGTTCAATTTAGCATAAAACAGTCTGGTAAGAGCCTTTCATCATTCAAACACTGGTCCAAGGAAGCAAAAAAACCTTGGAGTTTATAGTGGAACTAGAACGCCTAATATTTTGCTCAGATCTGTCCCTTGGTCACTGAGAAGCTGGAGAGGAGACATACTATCAGTGTAAAGACTTCTAAAGTGAAAACAAGGCTAGACACCAAAACAGAAATGGCTGAACCTTTTGTCTGTCTCATAGGAAGTTTTAATACCTACTAGACTTAAAGGCTTTCAGAAAGGCAGAAACTCACAAACACAACCTACTACAACCTCAGTTACTCCAGTACTGTTAACAAGGCATTTAGCAAGCTATCCCTGCTACATCTAGTGTACCCTGCTATATCTAGTGTACACTTACACATATATATATATATATATATATACACATATATAAGTGTACAC
>JBBIGA010088472.1:0-11376 GCA_037576975.1 Alestes dentex | reverse complement strand
CCCTTATCCAGGACAGGAGCGCAGGACACAGACAGGACTGACTCTAATCCGGACTGGTTTTGGCTGGAGCCGCAGGGGGAAGTTAGTTTCCGATACTTTTGAGAATTTCGGCTCTTTCCTGCGTCTCTTTGTGCTGGAGATGTGTGTGCGCGTCAATGTGCGGGTTTACGGTATTTAAGTGAAACAGCGCCCCAAGCGGAGAGAGCCGCTATAGCTCCTCTGCAGCCCCTGTATGAGGTTCGAAGTTCCTTTTTGTCATCAGCAGCTGTGAACACATGCAAAGTGTGATGAGACGTTTCTCCACAACAAGTAGACAATTCAGCAGTTTGTGTCACTTCCAAAGGCGTTTAATTAAAAAGCTTTTAAATTATTTTTATAGACAGGGTACATTTGTGTATGTATTTTATGAATCCATAATGGAATTACAGGGTCTTGTTTTACGCACTGCCTCTTTTACAGCACCTCTACCCAAAATACCGAGACCTCAGAGTATTTGTATCATACACACCTGCACTGATACAACAGTCAAAGTAACCTTTAACATCTCAGCTATAAACACATATAGCGAGTACAAAAAGATAAGAAATAACTTTATTTATCCAGAGGGAAATTAATTTGTCATGAGAATGTTCCGTGCAACAAGATGTATAAAAATGACAATAACAATAGTTCAACAAATAAACACAAAATAATAACATAAAAAAGCATAAAATAAAATTACTAACACAGCTGAACCAGCAGATCGGGAGTGCAAATGGTTTATGAAAAGTGACTTAAGGTTTGTGACATCAAAATATAATGAGCACAACAAAATGAAATAGCAGCAGGTGATGAGGATTTGAGACTAACATTCAGTAAATTCAGACAGCATATTAAGCAGTTGAGTTGTATTGCACAAACCCTATTTGGAGCAGACAGAGACTGAAAAGCATAATTTACAGAACAAGGAGGAGATCTTTCCACAGGTAGAAAATATTTCCTGAGGCGTTCAGTTCTGCATTTAGAGGCGAGGAGTCTTTTGCTGTGTATGCTCCTATGGTCCATCAAGGAGGCGTGCATGAGGAGAGGGAGGTAGATAAAGTCGGCTCTTTCTTAAAGACAACTTCGGTGTTCCTGGACCAGTTCAGTTTTCTGTCAAGGGTCTTTTTGGGGACAGGAACCAGACAGGATGTCTTCCAGAGTGATGGGACCCTCTGCAGTTTCAGACTCATGTGGAAGATCAAATGTAGAACTCCACACAGCTGGGTAGCACAGCACCTGAGGGCCCTGAGACTGATGCCATCAGGACCTGCAGCTTTATTGGGATGGAGTCTGCACAGTTCCCTTTTGATGTCATCTGCTGAGAGGGACAGAGTGAGACAGGCTGTGGGGGTGGGAGACCGGGGGGACATGGAGAAGAGCTGAGTATAGGGACAGGAGACGTAGGGCAGTCACCTATTGAAGTGCAGATTTAGGTTGTTTCCACGTTCCACGTCACCATCCATCCCAACACCCTCTTTTGTTTCAAGAAAGTAACGGCCTTCATTCCATTCCACACCTCCCTGGTGTTGTTTTCTCGGAGCTTGCTTTCCAGCTTCCTCCTGTAGAAGTCTTTTCGCTCTGCAGTCTCCTTCTGTACCAGTCTCAGCTCCTCTTTGCCACTATTTCTGAAAGCTCTCTTCTTCTTTGCTCAACAATGGTTAATTGTTTGGAAAACAACAAACATTTTTTGGGGCGCAACCGTGTCCACACAGAAGTGAATGTATTCTGAGATGCAGTCTGTCAGATTATCTGTATTGTCCCCATGGGAACTGCAGAGAACATCCCAGTCAGTAGCCTCAAAGTATTCCTGCAGAGTCTCCTCTTTCTCCCTTGTCCATTTCGTAAAAGTTTTCTTGACTGCAGATTGTCTCTGGACGGCAGGTTTGTAAAGGGGCTGGAGGTGGACAAGGTTGTGGTCAGCCCTGCCCAGGGGAGAGAGAGAGATGTAGGTGTATGCCTCAGTAGCACTGGCATAGAGGTCCAGTGTTTTATTGTCTCTGGTTCTGAAATCGACATATTGCTTGAACAGTGGAGAGGTTTGTGTGATTGTAATCTCCTGTGACGGCCATAAACACATCCAGACTGCGGGTTAGGAAGTCCGCTGTCGCAGAGCTGATGACGTCATATGCCTGCACTGCTTAGTGTCAGGAGTGATGTAAACATTGATGATAATGACGAGGGAAAACTCTCTGGGCAGATAATGTGGCTGAAGACCGACTGCTAACAGTTAAACGGTAAAAGCCATTCTCACCTTAATGTGACTGGGGGAGCACCAGCGGTTGTTTACATAAAGAGCGAGTCCTCCTTCCCTCCTCTGCTCTCTTCTGCCGGTGTCTCTATCTGCTCTCACACACTAAAACCCATTTAAATCCACCACAGAGACCTGGATGTTTTCATGCAGCCATGTCTGCGTGAAATACACAACGCTGCACTCCCAGAAAACATTCTCTGTCCTTGTTAGTGCTGTCAGCTCGTCTTATTGACCCGGAGTCACTATTGACGAGAGAGCAGTACGAAACCTTTTCTTCTCATACTCTCCTGGCTCTGCAGCCACAGTAGGTCCTCTTGATCTCTGCAGGGATGGTGGGTTGAACGCTGGTGCGGCTGTGCTATAGACTAAATAAATAAGCGGAAACAGAAAGAAAGAAGAATATCAATGTAAAATGCAGAGAGCACGCCAGGCAGGCTGCCGTCCATGACGCCTGAAGTAGTAAGCACATAGAATACACAAATAAATAAAATATAGTACTGTAAACTGGAAGTAGAAATGGTTAGTTTGTTTTTAACATCTAGAAATTGTGCACATGTTGAATTAGCAGTAAAGTGGAATCTAAGAATAGAATACTGGAATGTAATTGTATGTATAATATGTACAAATGATGAGCAGCATTTCAATATCCAGTTCAATATAGAGTTCACCATACCAGAAATAGTTTTGGAAAACGAAGTAAACCATTGGTGATGAAAATGTGATGTGATTATTTCATGTAGTTACTGTCATACATTGTTTTATTCTCTATTCTTTCAGTCTTTTTTCATATTAGTCTGATTTTGGCATACACTATTTTACTGTTCTATTCAGAGACTCTGAGAAGCTGTAGGTGGAACAGATGGGAAGTGTAAATGGACATACACTTTACTCTGAAGGCAGTGTCTCGGGTTCTCAGAAGTGTGTGCATCTCTGAAATCATCCACGACTTCTGGTTGGAGTGTGTGGTGATGGTCTTGCAGAAAATAATGTCATTGATGTACTTGCTCATGTAGGCAGTCATTGATGCCCTGTACTGCAGGTAGGTAGAGCTGCCTTAGGTTGCAACATCCTTAAACATGTCCCCATCAGTGTATTCAAAAGTAGAGGTGTGTATTGGCAAGGACCTCATGATACGATACGTATCATGATACATGGGTCATAATATGATTATATTATGTTATATTGTGATACCATACATATTGCAATATTCTAAAAATGTAAAAATCAGAGATTAAATGCAAGTTGCTGTGTATGATCTGGTTGGTCTCAATGAATCACTTTACATTCATAATTTACCCATAACAACATAACTCAGAATTTAATTTTAACTTTGTCTTTGCATTTTAACACACTGAACTAGTGGACACCAAAAATGTTAAAGGCTTAAATGAGGCTAAATTGTGGCTAAATAGCCAAAGGCCAAAATGAGGCTAAAAAGGAGCTCAAGTACCTAGCCATACACTGACATCTACAGGAGTAGAGATTGTAGTTGTAAGAAAATCCCATAATGTCTACTTGTATTTTGCATGACTCTTCTCCTCGGAAATATCGATTTTTGGAGCTAGTAGTATGTCGTGAAAAGAAATATCGGGATATGTTGATGTATCGATTTTGTTGCACAGCCCTACTCAAAACAGTTCTGAAGTGGAGAGATGGCTCCTGGGGGCCAGGCTTTCTTCTGCTTCAGAGCAGGCTTTTCATGTTTGAAGAGCTCTAGGCTGATATCAGCATTGGTCTGAGTTGCTGAGGATACTGTTGGGATTTGGGGAGAACTGACTGGAGATTTGCATGGTTGACGTCTCCAGAAATAGTGGACAGTCCGTAAGGGTGTGCATTTTGCGGCTCACTGATATCTGATGTTAGCCTAGAGCGTTGTTTGCATTAGTGTGGTTAGATGTTCATCATGACTATGAGCATGGTGAATTCCCACTGTAAATAAAATAGTCTGCATCTCACAGTCACAAATTCCAGAAGTGATAAACGGTAACTAGAGGCCAGCACAGCATTCATACACCTCCACAGGACTTCTGTCAGAGCAAAACGCTGTATTGCTGCCTCAGCAGGAAAAAAATAGTCAAACATAAGGATGTGAGTGCCAGATTGTTAGAGCTAGATGACTTCACCACAGCATCTCCAGAATGTCAGGTCTTGTGGGGTATTCCTCAGTGGTGAGTACAAGCAAATGACCAAGAATTGACGTCCAAATGTTGGAAGAAACACACATTACAAATTTAAGAACTTAAAGGAGCTGATGCTAAAACTTGAATGTCATATTCAGCGGATGGTTTTAATGGCTGATAGGTGTACAGCCATTAAAAGTTCTCTTATGATGACTGTTCACTTGCTGCTTAATATATCCCACCCCGCTTTACCAAGATTACCAATATTTTTTAACCTCACCTGCCATTGTATTTAGTGTTGTGGCAGATCAGGGAAATGGCAACCTGATAAATTCTTAAGAGGTTTAGTTCTGATCTTGATACCTGTGTTTGCCCACTTAAGGGTAATGTTCAGGAAGACTGATTGATCTGTTCTTAGCCCTCAGCCAGTTCAGATAGGCTGCAGCTTTTTGCATATGAAATGGAGCAGGAAGCTTTATGAGGACTGTCTGCATTTTAGTTAACACCCCTCTGCACACTTTGTCCTCCTTTCTGTTATCTTATGCCTACTGTTGTGCAAGAAACAATGGATTTTAACAAAGGCTTTGGATTGCAAACACCACATCAGGTGACATTCTTTTGGTTAACTTATACACTCCTTTTGGAAATTTTGGCCGTGTTCAATTTGAACAAGATAGACTGTATATGATTAATGAACTATAATCTATTATTATTACATATATATGGGAAATATCTCATAATTTTTGTTTTTGTTACAGTATGAGTATTTTCTTTTGTACTTTAAAAAAGCTTCTGCTACTGACCTAACTGAGTTATGTTGGGATGTTGCCCAGAAAGAGTTTCATGGAATACTGAACAATATTGAACAAAGAATTGGTTCAAAATTTACAGTAATGAAGTTTCAGCTTCGTTCCATGAACATTGTCTAGTAAACCTCACAGGGACTGTGACTGTTTTAATCCCTGAGAAACTGGTGTGTTTGCATTTATTGCATTTGACATTTCATTTGTTTCTCTTTTTTCTTCAGAAAGGAATGAACCCCTGTTTGAAGTCTTCTCTTCATCTTAGTGTCAACTTTTCACAAACTCCATTGAGACAAAAATGGCATGCAGGTAGTACTAGGAGAGTTTGTTTGTGAAAATATGGAGTTTAGAAGGTCCAGTACTCTGGAAACATCTGGTCCTACTCTCCATAACACAGTGTGTGGAAAGAGTTCTACTCAGCAGTGTACTTTGCAACAGAACCAGCACATTCACACAGAAGAGAAACCACATCACTGCTCAGAGTGTGGGAAGAGTTTTACTCGACAGAGTACTCTACAAACACATTGGCGCATTCACAAAGGAGAGAAACCCCATCACTGCTCAGAGTGTGGGAAGAGTTTTACTCGACAGAGTAGTCTCCAAAGACACCTGCGCATTCACACAGGACAGAAGCCATATTACTGCACAGAGTGTGGGAACGGTTTTACTGTCCTGAGAAGTTACCGAGCTCACCAGCACATTCACACTGGAGAGAAACCGTATCACTGCTCAGAGTGTGGAAAGAGTTTTACTCGTCAAAATACTCTACACAAACACATGCGTATTCACACTGGAGAGAAACCGTATTGCTGCTCAGAGTGTGGGAAGCGTTTTAATCAACTGAGTCATCTAAAAGCTCATCAGCGCATCCATACAGGAGAGAAGCCATATTGGTGCTCAGAGTGTGGAAAGAGTTTTACTGTACAGGGTCATCTCCAAGCTCACCAGCGTATTCACACAGGAGAGAAGCCGTATTGCTGCTCAGAGTGTGGGAGGAGTTTTAATCAACTGAGTCATCTAAAAGCTCATCAGCGCATTCACACTGGAGAGAAGCCGTATTGGTGCTCAGAGTGTGGGAAGAGTTTTATGAGGCAGGATTCTCTCCGACAGCACCAACGCATTCATGAAGGTAAGCAATCCTTTTACTGCCAAGAGTGTGGGAGGAGCATCCGGCCTTTGGATTTATAGGTGCATAATTGCATCAAGAAAGAGTTTAAATTTTAAGCACATTAAAAATAAACCTGGGGCAGCAGTGTTTTTTAAATATCTCTTCTCTACAATAAATTGAAGACCAGTGGTTCCCAAACTGATCCTTGAGTAACCCCTGCCCTGCACAGTTTAGTGTATATACACATAAGACCTTAAAAACAGATGGGTAGTTAACCGATTACAAGTAGTGAAGTTAAAGGTGCTTTAGCTTGGTCATTACATTTCTCCAGGCCAGAGCACTTTGTTTACTGACACAACAAAGCTATTTTTTAAAATCCTAAGCCAGTAAGAAAAAACATACAGTATGATGTTTCTTAGATGTGTAAATTACTGTAGACTTAGGGTTGTAGCTAACTGAAGTCACTGAAAACCTTCCACTAGAGTTCATTATCATATCTTCCCTTCTACAGTGGTGTAACATTCTGAACCTTGCCACTTTTCTGCCTGGTTTGGTGGATGGTCATGATTGTCTTGGGGCAATCACTGCCAAGTGACCTCAAGACAGGATTTTTCTGAGACACCCTTACAGAATCCAGGCTTGTTATTTACTTGGACAGTTAGTCTTCTAAACAGGACTGCTTGAGTAGGATAAGCTGTTGTGACTGACAGTGATGTTGCTGACAGTGGAACCATTGGCTAGTAACTGTTCCCCTGGTGGGATTTTTTTCATGAATTAAAATCAGCTGACTTGCTGAGGAAAAACAACATTGAATAAATGTTAGCCATATAACAGTCCAACAGTATCCAGAACCTTTAGCATCTGCTATATGAACTGTAGGTGATATCACTTTACAAACTGGCATTCACTACATGAACTGGTGAACTGCTATTATTTCATTTTAACATAAACATGTACTACAGGCCTAATATGAACTAATGAGCAAAAGAATCTTATGGCAAGTGTCTTAACTATATGGCCTTTTCTTCAATAATTTTGTCCATTTTAAACAGTTTCTCTTTTCTCTCTTTGTATCTCCTTCTAAGTGTATAGGACTAGCTGGGCCATTTTTGACCCAGCCTTCACCTCTGCCTCCTCGGCCAACTTGTTGGCATCATTTTCAAGAATGGCACAGACTTTGTCCAGGACTCTGCATTGCTTTCTAAAAACGAAATGTTGTGCTCTAAATCTAAATGTTTCACTTTTACAAATGGTGACTCTAAATGTGGGATATTTGAGCTCTAAATTATTAGAAGATATGCTAATTGGCCACGCCTCGTGATTACATTTGGCTGTTACTTAGTGGGGGCTGGACTGCGTGCTGTGATATCCCCTCACCAACATGATCTTAAATCTAAATGTTAAATATGAAAAATATATCTCGCACTCTAAATGTGAGACTTCACAGTTAGATAGGGCTCGGTGACATCTTTCCATAGACCCTTCATTTAATATAATAGCCCTCCAGCAATCCGGAGTTATTAGCCGAAAACCGTTCACCTCGGACAAAAGTAATGGGACACTGGGGCGAGGTGAACGGTTTTCGGCTAGTAACTCCGGATTATGTCAAACGAGGGGTCGTTGGAAAGAGTGCGAGATATAAATAAATAATTCCATGAAATGGACATTGTTTACGAATTATGACTCACGAGTCACAAAGTCTAAAGTCAAGTCACAAGTCTTTGTTTGTGCGACTTAAGTGTGACTCGAGTCCGAGTCTCATACTCAAGTCCTCATCTCTGGTGCCCAGATCCACTAAAGCCTAGGTTTAAATGAACCAACGCAAACTTTAGCAGATAGAATTTCACTCAAAATAGGAAACCTCATAGTCTGAAACAATAATACCTATTTTTTGAAAAAATAATACCTCTAGAACCAAATTTAACATTTTTAATGGCCTTAAATTTATCACCTTTTAATACTTTTTAAAACCCCGCGGACACCCTGTGGACAGTTCTGGAGAAGAATACAGTCTGGCCCCCATCCAGGAGTTTGGTTTCAGAATGAACCCAGCTATATCTAGTTAGTAACACTTGACCTTCCACACAGACTTCCTCCTGTCCTTCCCCTCCACAGAGGCAACAATCCATATACCAAAACCCAGTTTGTGCACCATAGGTCAAGTCCTCTCTTGCATTTGACCTGGCCCCTACTCGTCCCCTTGCAGGTTGGTGCTGGAAAACAATCAAAAGTTTTTCTCCATGGCCTCCGAAAATATCATACTCAAGCGTGTCCTTCCATGAGCGCTTGCAGGTGGCGGGCCTGTGAGAGCTTAGTTTATGACATTAAACCAAAGAAATCTGATGTTGAATAGAATGTGGAGCACGCTTCCATAAACATGATGTTTGACAGTATGGAATATGCTTTCTGGCCACCTGAAAGTCTACTGCCAAACACACAGATGATCAAATCGACAGTAAAAGCATAGTCTTGAGGAATACAGGGACAAGTCACATGCTGTTTTTGGACAAGTAACAAGAGAGTCTCAGAGTAGAAGTTAAAGACTGCATATCCAGTATGTTGGGCAGGGGCATGACTAGAGTCTACTGGTATCAGCTGCTGAGCTAAACGGGCTGATTCTGCCTTATTTGCTTATGCAAATCACAAAGTCTTGCATGTTTCATTTGGTCAAATGGAGGTGTTTACAACATTTTTAATGAGTTTAATGGTTTTTGTGGTTTCCAAAAACAAGTTTCCCTATGTTTGTCAAAAGGTGAATGATTTTATTTGCTGTTTGGTTGATAAGACAAGTTTGATTAAATAGTAAACAGTGTGTTTGACATCCTGTTGTAAAAACTGCAGACTTAACAACCCAGCACAAGAATTGCTGACCTTCCATTGCTGAGGATGATTTTCACCTGGTCAGATGAAGGATAACATTATTTTGCACACTCAGCTTCCGTCATTTAACAGTTTGATATCGTCTGGACGCTTGAGATCCACTAATGAAGTCTCTTTCTTGTCTTTTATTCTGTTTTAGATGTTTTGTGTGGTGTGTGAATCTACAGTCTGCCCTGTCCTCTTCACTTCAGCACACTGGTCTTCACCTAGTGGTGATGGGTGAGGGAGAGAAGAGGAGAAACCTCAACAAGTTACTAGGTGTAAGAGCTAGAAACCTCTCCCCAGTATCCTCCGCAGGTCTGTTCTACACAGTGTAGAGCTGCACACAGACCAGAAGACAACATTCGGAAGAACATCATGCACACACATTTACACTCCAGCAGTGTTAAATTATCTGCATCTGCTCATGTTTAGATTGGGTTGATCTCCAGTGGCATAGTGGTGACCTCTATAGGGTGGTTAATTTGTTAGATGGATGGATGGATGCTTTTATTGTCACTGTATTATCAATACAATTAAATTACAATAGCTCACTACAGTGGTATTAATCAACATGCTACATAAATACACACAATCAGATTCATACACCACTATAAACATTTAACCGCAGCCAAGGCAGGTTGGACTTTTTGGATTAGACAGAATTGTTACTTTTGTAATGGATTTAATGATGATAGTTTTCTTTTAAATGACTTTTCATTTTAGAATGGCTTAGAAGTTTTTATTTTTTTAATTCTGTTAAACCCCTGTAGTTTCTTGATCACAGGCTGTAATTTTACTGTTCTGTTCAGTGTTAGTAAAGTGCTGCTGTGTATCTCAACCTCAGTTTAAGTCCTGCTCTTCAGAACAGCCCTAAAAACATCTAAACCCATCATCACTGTTCCTTGACAACTACAACGCTGCATTCCACTGTCTGCTGAAATATTGTTTAAAATATGCTGAGTTGGTGAAGCATGAGTTCCTTATACAAATATGTTTCTTTCATCCTGTCTTTTCTGCCTGTTTTCTGTATTGCACTTTATCACAAATATGAATTTCTCAGTAGAAGTAGACAATATGAGCTCAAATTATTCAAAAGAAGAACCTGTAAAACCAGAGTAAGTGCCTATCAATACCTTAGGAACTGCACAATCACACAGGATTTTCTCATGGAAACATATTTTAATTTAATATATTACAAAACAAGTCCTGTAAAGAAATTTGAAAGTTTCTCTTCTGAAATCTGGCAGTTTTTCTCATGTTTTCAAACACTCCATGACAGACCATAATTATAATGTCATGTACTAATGTTAAGCCATGCAGGACACAGTTAAAAGTCTAAGACGTATAAACTACATAGTTAAAAGTATAAACTACATAGGTTGCTGCTATAGGTAGGATTCAAAACCTACGTCTAGCCCAAGTGAGACCTCATGTACATCCCAGAAGGGGTCAACGTTCAACACATCTCAGTCCCATCATTAATCCTGGTGGACGACAACATGTGGACACTGGGAATATTCACTGGGATGAAGTGGAGCTGTCTAATTTGTCCATATTGGTGGTTGCTGTTGACAAACTCTTAAACTTTACTTTTTAAACTGTAGTGTCTTATTTCATCCTGAAATTAATATCCATAATAATATTAATAAAGACACCATTTCTGAGCTAATGAGATGATGAAGACCCACAGCAACAGCTACATTAATGAACACTCCGGCAATTTTCCACCTGATCTCCATCTGCTTCCATAGTAATACAGCGGATTACTATGGAAGTATTTCTGTGCCATCGGAGTTTGAATATGAATTTCTAACACTGATTTTTTTCAGCATCAAAATCAGACTTTAAATTTTAAAAACCATCAAATTTCTAGCACTGACTTTTTCGCCTCTGATGTTTTTCAATGTTGAAAATGTTCAATGTTGAAAAAATTCAACATCTCAAAAAAAAAATTCTGCATGAAAAAATTAAATCTCAAAAAATAATTCAGTGTAAAAAAATTCAATGTCTCGAAAAATTCGGTGTAAAAAAATTCAGTTTAAAAAAATTCAGTGTCAAAAGATACAGAGTCAACGTCGGGGCAACCAGGCAGAAGCAATCGATCCCTGTCTCAATTCATCCAGCGTCCAGCCAAGCAAGGCAAGGCAAGGCAAGTTTATTTATATAGCACATTTCATACACAGAGGTAATTCAAAGTGCTTTACATAAAAG
>JBBIGA010088461.1:0-11377 GCA_037576975.1 Alestes dentex | reverse complement strand
TCAATATACACATATGTAAAAGTGTGAAATAAAATCTGCAGAAGTAATATATAAACGTTGTTCCATTTCACTTCATTTTACATATTATTGCTGCAGATATAAAAACAAAATGGGTTGCGTGCAAATCCCAACTCATATCATTACAAGGACTGTGTCATTGACAAATTTCACGTAGCAAGCAGCAATCAGGATGAAGGGAAAGGAGTTTCCTAAAGTTCTTAGGGAAACATTATTAAACAACATATGAGGCCTAGCAAAGTTTCATTATTTATTAAAATGTTCATTTATTCAAATGTTAAGGTAAGGTAATTGTCCTGACTGGACTAATGATAAGGAAGGTAAGTGAGGAGCCAGCAGTCACTTGAAAGAAACTGCAGGATGACCTGAGAACAGCAAGAACAATTTTCCATTTGTACATTTCAAGCAGTACATCACTGATCTAAAAGAATCACAGAGATCTCACATTTGCACATGAGCATTTAGACAAGTCAGAACTACTTTGAAACAGTGTGCTCTTGTCAGACAACCCCCCGCCACAAAAAAAACCAAAAACAAACTCTTTGACAATTATTTAAACTCGCCATGTTTGAAATGAAGGCATAATCCTAAGAACACCACATCGACAGTGAAGTATGAAGTTGGACGCATCATTATATGGTTCTGCTCTGCAAAAGTTACTGATGCATTATGCGTCACCAAAATAACTCAAAACTGGTTTCTAAAAAGTGATTTCTAGCCAATCATCAGAGGAATTTCTTTTTATTTATGCTTAAAATTGCACACTCATTGGTTAAATATTTATAGATACAAAGTAAAAATACATATGTTCAAGTCTGGATATATACAGTACTTCCTGAAGGACTTACCCTGCCTTTCATTATCAGTCCAGTCCCTGAACCTAACCAGTTTTAGAGGAATGTTTTTGTTTATATAGCCACACCATGACCTACGTGTGAATCATTCAAGCAAAACAAAGCACATTTAACGTAAACCAGTCAAGAAACGAGTGCAGATGATTCCAGATGATCAGGCGGTGATTAGTATACTGGTGGTGCTGAACGCTGAGTGGTTGAATACCTTTTATCTAGGCACTTTTAGGCATTTTGCACCCTGTCACAGTAAAACATTTGTTCCCATTTATTTCAATTAATCTACTCAATGTGTCAAATATAAGACAGTTTGACAGACATCATGAAGTATCTTTGAATATATGTGTGTGTGTGTGTGTGTTTGTGTTTATATTATTTGTAAGATCGAGTATATTAAATCCTATAAAAAAAGGTGAGGGTGCAGACACAGTACAATAAACATTAGATTGCTTATTATGTCTTGTGAAAGAAATGATGAAATGACTGAATTACCCATGTTAATATTTAAACATGAGATGGTTTTGTGAGTCTAGTATCTTCGTAATTCATTTGCTAAGGATCAACAGTGGTGGTACGACGTGGTAATATAGGCATGTATGGTACATTGTGTTCTAAATTGAAGCTAGCGCTGTATGTTAGCACCAGAACGTCGTCTCCAGGTCACTTTAGGTCTGAGGGCTTTTCCCAGCACCCTCATGCTTAAGTGGTTCATTTTTCAACAACGCCATTTCCTTTGGAGGGGGGTGGACGTGTGAGTCAGTGCGCAGGTTCCTTCAGGAGAAAACTCTGCTTATTTATGTATACTCAATGGAGGTTGCTGAGGTAATGGAGGCTCTAATAATGACATCACCTGCAGATGCCTCGCAGGGTCAACTTTCCTCCAAGGCTGGAGAATCAGAACAATGTTTAGGCCATTACTTACCGTCCAGGGGTTATTTCGTTCTAGTCTAATGTGTCACTCGAATTACTTGTCACAGGCTGACTTTGAGAGGTCACTGAGGATGGAAAATTCTTAATGGACTGAGATAGCACAGAACATTGGCAAGGCAGCCAGTGTTCAACCTGTGACCTTTCATACATTTTGTCTTCACTTAATAAAGTCACACTCTGTGATGTCCTACATTTTGAACCACTTCAGATCAGGAATAATTATTAAAAGCAGACATATTACGATCTCCTGCTCACCCCAGATGGTACTGAGCAGCCAAGACATGTTTTGAGTCCACATCTGGCTTCTGTAGTGTGGCTGTGAGGCAACAGTTGCTAATACATCCTCCATTTGTTTCCATAAATGCATCAAAATCTTCTCTCAACCAACTCAAACCACTTTAAAATACTTTAATGTGGTGTGACTAGCTAGCCTGACAATCAGTCTACTCTAGCCACAATGTTATGCACTACTGCTACATCTTGAGGTTATTGTGGGCCATTCATGAGGCTGTAGGTACCAAGGAATGTGGCACGATCAATGCTTTGTGAAAAGGTGCAAAAAGTGCATTGCTTCAACAAAGAAAATAGTATTGTGCAAGTGTTGTTAGCTTGATATATTTAGCTAAACAAGCTTGTGCTTACAAAGTGCAGGTAAAGCTTTTTTACTTGCAGGCCATCCATACACACAACAGGAAAGGTCAGATTTGATATTTGATGACTCAAGTGTTTCATTGACACTACTATGAAGTTAGAGTTAAGATGATTGGTGATTCAATGTGGATGTTTATAGTGCAACATAATGAGTATGTGTGTGTGTGTGTGTGTGTGTGTGTGTGTGTGTGTGTGTGATGAACCAGAATAAATTTAATATTCAATGTAAATGTGAGATAAATAATGTAACGGAGTGATATCTTAATACATGGAAATAAATGAAATCACAAATGAATAAAAGCCCAGTTCAGCTTGTTGTTTTCAGGTATAAACTTGTCAAAAATGAATGCTCAGCCTAATTAAGAGTTCATGTTCCTAAAACAAAGCCCATCGTCTGCTCTGTATAAAAAAAAGACATTATAAATAATCTTTTTATTCTACAAGCGAATGAAGTGCACTTTCCTTTGTGCACCAGTGTGTAAACACACACACACACACACACACACACACACACACACACACAAACACACTCACAGCGCGTCTGCTGTGATTGGCTCACTGTGCTGCAGTCAGGGCTGCAGCAGTATAAAACAAGAGATAGAGGTGGAGACTGCTCTAAGACTGTTGGGATCCTCTCTCTGACCACTGAAACGCTTCTCTGTGTTGGTTGGATTTTTCTTACGTCGCTGCCACCATGTGTAAGGGACTTGCAGCCCTACCTGCAACGTGCTTGAAAAGGTATGGGACTTACCTTCATGGTAGTAGACTTTGGAATTCATATAAATATATATATATATATATATATTTACAATGTATGTGCTTTGACAATAGATTCTTTGAGTCATAAACATTTTGTTCCTTATCTTAAACAAGTTTTACTTTATCTTAAATGTCATCTAGATTTTGTATCAGCAAATTTAATCTTAACATACATTTCTTCTACAGTGCCAAAGATATAAAACACAAGATCGGGTTTCTGCTTCAGAAGTCCGAGTCTGTTCAAGAACAGAGGCTTATTAAGGAAAAGGAGAAGGAAAAAGAAAAGACCACTGCTGTCAAAAGGTGAGGATGGAAAAAAAAAATCAGCTGTCATATAGAACACGAGCTTGGTGCAATCTTAGATCATTAGGATTGCATTTTACACATATTATTGTTTAATTCAGCTCAACTCTGAACAGGACGAGTTTTCAGTTACACTTTAAACAATTATTTTGTTCTAATTTAGATTTTGAAATTACTCGTAATGTGAGCTTAAGTCATATTTCTCTGTATTCAATTTAGTTTATAAAGAAAGACCATCAAAAGATAAAACAGTCACGTTCAGCTGGTACAATAATATAACAATAACAATCATATGCCTGTTTCATTTGAATCAATATTCTTTTTTTGCTTTTTTTTAGCATTACCTCTGTTGATGCTGAGAAATGGAAGACATCATTTAACAACTTGATTAGAAATGATGGTGAGTGTCATGCAATTAAGCTGTAAAAATAATGTGATATCGATCTGAGATACATTTCTGTGCCATTTCTGTGTAATGGGGGCATTGCAGAGTCAGACAGAGTGAGTGTTGATTAATGTGAAACTCATATTCGCTGCCACAGTGCCCTTGACATGCTTAATGTTCCTGTTTTAAGAGAGCATGTGCTTGCTGCTCCGACTCAGCCAGCCTTGCGGCTGTTTTCTCAGGCTTCTGAACGTGTGCTACGTGTCCACAGCCTGCCCTGGGTGGCCCCTAAAGAGACTGTATGTTCTGCTCTGTTAGGCCCTCAGGGGTCAACCACCACAGGGACAGAACTGAGGATCCTTGGCTTTCTGAGAGTCTGTGCAGACTTTGGCCACTGACCCCTTAATTCTAAACGTCCTTAGAGGCCTCAACCCGCGCCCTCCCTCCTTCCCCAAAGAATTATATTAGCTAGTCAGAGGCAAAGTCCATTTATGTGACGTAAGATATTGCAAGTTAAGGGAAAGGCCTGGTCTGCTGAGATAGGGATCATGTAGGCAGGTGTTAGTAAGTTACTGGAGGCGATTGATGATGATTTTTTTCTTTCTTTCAGTTGGGCGGACCACATTTACAGCCTTTCTGAAGTTGGAGTTCAGCCAGGAAAACATTGAGTTCTGGGAGGCTTGCGAAGACTTTAAGAGGACGTCTGCAAAACAGATGGAGGCTAAGGCCAAACAAATCTTTGAGCAGTACGTTGATGTTGATTCTCCTAAAGAGGTGAGATGCCAGCCTGTGGTCTGATATTCTCTGACATTTTATGTATATATTTATAAATATATATATAAATATATATAAAACATTTAAATGTAACCATGCTTTAACACGCACCCCTCAGGTTAATCTGGACTCAGCAACAAGAGAAGAGACAAGAAGGAATCTGGTGAAGTGTGATGCAACCTGTTATGACGAAGCTCAGAATAAGATTTTCACACTGATGGAAAACGACTCCTACAGGCGCTTTCTGAGGTCTAAACTGTTCCTAGACCTGTGCCAGCCGCCCAGAGATGAAAAACACTGCGGCTTGGAGAGAAAAGGGAACCTTGCTGAATTCAGCCCGCGCCCCCTGACTCATTGCGCTTAAGCTAAAGTGTTTCATGTCCTGCCTCAACCTGCAAACAAGGCTGACGATAATGGATCCATTTCACTTCGCTGAGAAGAGCAGTTGAAGGCTTGAGCCAGTGCTTAACAAGCTCCCCGACTATGAAGCAGAAACAACGGAATTGGAAGCACATTCATTCTTTTCTCAGCTGTGCTTTGTGGCTTTCATTATTTTCACAACTCAACCACATTATTCACAAATTCCAGTGCAATGACCTAGTACTCTATCCATCCACTTGCAAGCCATTATCCGTTAGTTTGACACTCAGTAGGAAAATTCAGATCTGTCAGGAAAAAAGAGAAAGATTAGTAACCTTCTAAACCCCATCAGCCGACAGGGTGGAATTGAAATCATAGTTACAATGACCGAGTTTACAATTGAATGAGTCACTGTTACAGGTTGGAGACAGGAAGGTGAATGCAGTCTCTTTGTTTAATCTGCATGTGCTTAAATCGTTGTGCGAGCTGGGGGACCATGGTGTACCAACCCACAGTACTGTCTGCATACAATAACCCTTCAGGTGCTCATGCACACAGACATCATCTCTCTGACCAAGTTCATTATTATCAATATTGTGAGGTAAGAAGTGTTGGTATGTTGTTGTTCGATGGAAATTTCACAGTGAGAATAAATTGGTCATTGTGATGATCCTGGTCTGAGGACTATGTTTATAAGTTGCATTTACATGCTAATGTGATCTTGTCAGTTTGTTCCCAAGTGCTGTGAATTCTAACAAAACAATCTGTCCTTCCCTTGTATTGTCACTTTCATCTTTACTTATTAGAATAAATGACTAACTGTCTGTTGTTTACAAGTTTGTTTACTATGGATTACACATATTTATTGTCATATTTATGAATAAAAAAAACCCCATCTAATACAAAATCGTCTCTGAGCTGCTTGTGTCTGAGGTGCAAAGCAATATCTAATAAATAAAGAAAAAGTATTTTAGCAATTTTCTGTGTTGCTTCTTTTCAAAATAGAACTACAGGCAGCCATTCCAGACAACACCAGGGCTGGTGTTCACAGAGCAATGTCAAATGTGCTAAATGACATCTGCATTTTAAAGTAGACATGAGTTTGGTTTAAGCAAGATAAAATGTATATTTTTTACATAAATGATTTGGGCTATTTGGGTGTCTACTGAGTTCTAGTGTTTGTTAGCAGAGCTAGACTTACAGCTCCTGGTCTACATTAAAAAAGCAAAATGTGGATGCTTAACATGTCTTGACTGGTTGACTACATCAGCTAAAAATTTGCCAAATTATTATTAGGTCTTAGTGCTCATAAAGGTTATAGACCTTTCTCACAAATCCAGGTCCACTCATTTGTAACACAGATACATCACAGCCCAGTATAATGTTTACTGCACACTTAAACATTTGAATTTCTGTCTTGGAAGTTCTTAAAATGCACATTCTTTAAACTCCTTAACAAACATGCATCTTGCTACTGCATGGTTCTTTAAGGTACCAATAGTACTTTTTTCTATGCACTCTTAAAAATTACGGTGATAAACGGGTTCTTTTTGCGATGCCCCCGAGGAACCCCTCTGGTTCCCTAAAGAACTACACAATTCTCAGAAGATCCTTTAGACCCACATTCAGTGAAGATTCTTTAGACCTTTAAAAGGTTCTTTAGGTAACCAAATTTTTATATTCTCATTGCTCAAAGAACCTCATGGATAACCTTTTTTTGACAGTGGTTTCAGTCCTTATTGGCTCATTTGCTATAAAGAGTGAATCACACCTAAGCTGCTCCTGAGCCAGTCGTTGTAAATTCAGAAAACTGTCTGTTAGTTTGCATGTTGAATTTATTTTGTGCTATAAAGTCCTAGGCACTGCTTCAATATGACGCACGCATTCAGGCACGCACACACACACACACACACACACACACACAAATATAAACACACACCAGAATGCAGCTGCACATCAAACGTATTATTCCACAGCACAATTAACATTTTATTTCTTTCCGTGCCTTTTCAGTGACATTTTCCAAGGTTATTTTTGTGTCCTAACAGTCATCTGCTGAAAATATCTCAGATTTATATTAGCTAATTTATTGATAAACAGTGGAAAAATTGAGCAACATGCCCTAAGACAATCTGTGTGCTGTGCATGGCCTGAATATTACCTCCCACAGCAATGAGCCCTCCAAAACCCCAACATAAAGCACGTAATGTCCCTAATGCCCTTTTGACCTAAAAAGGTCAAAAAGAAGGTAAAGACTGTTACCAGAGTAACCTCAAGATAATCCATTCAAAGCTTATTTTGCACAGTGCTGGGAAGTCACATGGGGAGCTACAGAGGTTTGATTTACACATTGATATTTAATTACATTTAGCAAAGAAAAGGACAACGCAAAGCATGAAAACAAGAAGTAAATTTTTTTACTGAAATAGAGTATCCTGGGTGAAATCCCATTTGATTGGAATGGTTCATTTAATTGCCAAGTATTATTTGCAACCAGAGAGGAAGCTTCTAAAAATAGACAGTGATTGTTATGGTCCGGCCTTTTGTTATGGTGATGTGACTTTCGAGATGTTTCATAGGCAGGTTTCTGGCCTTTGTTGGCTTACATTAGATATACATATACAGATGTGGACTTGTACCACAAAGGAATGACTCACATTCAGAACGTATAAATGTGATTAAACATAATGTCTGGCCTGAGAATACCTCTGTTTCCAACTGGCGTCAATGAGTTGAAATTACATGCACGAGTTATAACAAAGACCACGTCAGATCCACCCATCGGTGAAAAAAATAGATACAATTCAATAAAGACATTAGGTTTTATGAAGTGGGGCCAGTGACACAAAGTTCCAAGCTTTTTTAACCCTTCAGTTTCAGCTTTATTTATCATATGCAAGTTATGCATATACAAGTTATGCATATTGTATATTGCATATACAATATACAACAGCGCTGATTTATCTGCAGCACCACTGTTATATACAGCATGTTGAGTGGGCTTGTTTGCGGAGGAGACGTTGACTTTCAGAGTGTGTATATTAAGGACAAATAGAGAAATAAATCTGTCTATCAGATTATAGACCCTGGTGGGTGGAAGATAGATGGGAACATACACTATTGCAGATACACCAAGACCAGAGAACAAGAAAGGGCATGAGAGAAATTAAAGAGAAAAGGCTCTAAGATGGGAATGTTTTGGTCTAAGCTCCTCTAGTGTGTCTCTCGTTTGAATCCGGAGAGGGAGGAAAAAATAGCCATGATATGCGATGATTCAGCCGCAGTCGAGAGGTTCAGAGATGTGTTGTGTTCACACAGACGGAGCAGACGAGCACTGCTGGGAATGAGACGTCAGATGTTTAGAGTGTAAAGAGTGACGAATAACACTGATATTTATTATTTTCACAGGATGTTTAATGCACGGTAGCCTTCCTGTCTGTAAACTAAGTAGGAAAACATCCTTATTTCATATAGTGGCAGCTCTTAAAAAGGTGACAACAAAAAAGAAAAACATTCATGCATTCATGCTTCATGAAATGAGCAAGGCCATGTCCACACAAGCACGTTTTCAAAAATATCTCCGTCCACATGCATTCGCAAAAAACACTGACAAAAGCAAACCAAGGCAGTGAAAAAATACAAAAATAGTTTTAATATAAATAATTAACAATCAATTAATATTATGAATAATATGAAATAATTAATATAAGTTTAATAAAAATAATAAGTCATAATTACTTAATAACCACAAAACAATAAAGTAGACTACAGGCCTTTAAACTACAGGCCTTTAAATGACTCTTGCCTTTTTCTGTGGTGAAAAAACCCACATTGGTGTAAACCTACAATACAAGGTAGTTCTTCCAAAATTAAAAAGGTTCAAACCACTATATCTCATTACACTACATTTCTCATTTGACAGCACTATATACTGAAGGCTCCTTAACACGTCACACCCAATTCAGATCAACAAGGGCTGGTAATGTGCTTATTATTTAGATCAGGTGTGTAGGGAGTGGAGGCATTATTAGGATTTTAAAACATTCATGGCTATGGTTTGTCGAGGTGGAGGTTCTATGTGCAGATGCTGGAAGGGGGTGAGGGGGGTTTGAGGGGGTTTAGGGTGGGGGTTATTTATAAAACAGTGAGAGCTGTGGCCCCAGATGCCCAGCACTAACAACGCTCCTGGCTGGGAGAATTGAAAACAAAACAAGGCAGTGTACTTCCCAAGATCAAGACTGGGAAACACTGGTCTATTACGGCTGCAAAATGTCATTTTTCCTTCTGTATTGAACAGTGCAGATCTGTTATCAACCTCCAGTAAATGATGAAATGAATGTTGATACTGAATGCAATTTACTCATGTTCTTACTTAGTTGTGGCCCATCAGATGAACCCCACAAGACAAGGACACATGCAGATGGTTAATCCTGGGTTTGAAGACCTTTGTTAGGTGAGTAGTCCTCTGTACAGCTTCAAAGGAAGTAAGACAGCCTGAACAGTTAAATGGATAAATAAATGAGGGTCTGGCAAAACAGAGAGCCTGGGTGTTTTTCTTTTTTTGTTCTCTGAGTGGCTTATCTTCGTCTGTTCCCTGTTCTCTGGCTGGATGCTGCTAGAGGACTCCAGGCTACTCATTATGTGGCAGCACAGGGACTGATGTAATTATACACGGACCCTCTGGACTTAGGTGTGACAGCACCTGCTTGATCACTCGAAGGGCCAGCTTTTGAAATGTCAACCTGTAACACATTTACACACCTACATCCCCTCTATGGCCCCTCCCCCTGATGTGCACAGATAAACTCAATTTACCATAACAGGGCTTTTCTTATGCACAGTATTACGTCTGACTCTACTGTTATATACTGCAGATGCCCTCATATTTTATTAAAACCTGGAAAATAAAGGTCCGATATGAACTAAATCGTCTATGGAAAGCATTGCAAAATATTTGCCCAAACTTTGGAATTTCACCTGGAGGGAAATTGCTTTATAAGTTCACATCGGGATTCCTGTGCAGGACAAACAGCAGTACATCCATAAAAAAGGATGCTGGAACACTGGATAGATGCTTATTTAATATTAACCCTTATAGTCACACATGAACACAGCACAGCACAAGGTGAAATTCTTTCTCTGCATTTAACCCATTCACCAAGTGAAGCAGTGGGCTGCTGACAACGAGGTGCACCCGTGGAGCAATGTGTGGGGACAGTATCTTGCTCAAGGGTACCTCAATGGCGACGCTAGCAGTTGGGATTCGAACCCCCAACCTTGTGATTGCAGGGCCAACACCCTGACCACTAGGCCATCCAGCTGCCTACAGCATGAATGTAGTAAATCAGATGCTAGCCATTACGTTAGTGGAAGAAAGTGTATTATCCAAGGGAACACAGGAAAATGAAAAGATATGCTTCTTTCAGTCAAAACAGTATCATATCCCAGTCATAATAATAACATGTGCGGCAGTACAGTGTTTGATTTGATTTTGGATGTGTTCAGTGTTAGAGCATGGTTCATAATGAAAACAGTCTGGAGGAGAAAAAAGCTAAGGACGTCACTGTTTGTCAGTGGTTCATCCACTTATCGTAATTCTACACTTCTACACAATGGACATCAGTCAGTTAACATGTGCAAGCACTGGTGCAACTCTGCTGGGTTTGCTAGCCAAGCAGTGGTCACCACCACAGTGCTAACAAATGGGCTACAGGTGGCGGCCATAACCCAAAGTAGCTAAAAAAACATGGCCCAATTCGTAGCATGAGGCCTAATTAAGAAATGAGCATGATGTGTTTTCTGTGTAACTCAAGCTGCTAGTTCTGGCGACAGTTTACTTTCACTAAATTCAGTTTACGTCCGCCCTCTATCCCTGCATGGTGAGTGGCCTGGACCGTTATACAAAAGAAGCAGGCATTTACAGGAGTTTATCTAGCCTCACATCTGGGCCCTGTGCATTCTCTGCCTGGTTTCTGGTCCTGGTTTGGGGTGTTTGGAACACACTGATTTCTATTTGTGAGGTCTCGTAATGAGTTTGTCATGCACTAGCTATGAGTGCATTGGTTCACAATGCGAAACATGCACACTCACACAGTAGGAAGTGACTGTGAGCCTTTATGAACAAGGGCTATGATTCGTTTTGCCACAAAACATTACACTTAAAATGTATATATTTGAGATACGACTTTGAAGGAAAACCAGGGGAAAACCAGGTCTTAAAGGGGACATATTATACCTCTTTTTAAAGTTATAATAGGTCTATGGGCTACACTAAACATGTTCATGAAGTTCTTTGCACAAAATCACTCTCACATAAAGAGATCTCACCAGCTCTATTCTTGACAGT
>JBBIGA010088430.1:0-11378 GCA_037576975.1 Alestes dentex | reverse complement strand
AGAGATATGAAGAAAAAGAGGGAGAGAGATGGAGAGAGAGAGAAGGAGAGAGAGATATAGAAAGACAGAGAGAGAGAGATGAAGAGAGAGGGAGATTAAGTGAGAGAGATGAAGAGACAAAGAGAGAGAGGGATGGAGAGAGATATGGAGAGACAGAGAGGGAGCGAGAGATGGAGAGAGAGATGGCGAGAGAGAGAAAGAGAGAGAGAGATGAAGAGAGAGAGGGAGAGAGAGATATGGAAAGATAGAGACAGAGGGCTGGAGACAGAGAGAGAGATGGAGAGAGAGAGAGACAGAGAGAGAGAAAGTCAGAGGACAGAGAAAGACGGATATCGTAATAAGATCTTCTCAACTTGTCAGTGTTGTTTATGTTATTGTAGTGACAGAGGTTGGATTCACTTTCATGTACTAACCATGCAGATGTACATACAGACACAGAACATTAAATCATGCAGTTTTGAATGAATGTGGGCATATAAGTACATACAGGGCACTACTGGCCATGACATGCTTTGTTGAGTTTCTTTAGGAAAATAAGTTCTGTAAAGAAAACGCCTCTTGCCATTTTGACATGCTATATTTTTGGTAAATGTATTTTAAAAATAAACATAAATTGCTGTATAAAAGTTATCTTTTGTAATTTGTGTTTTGTTAAACCTACCAGATGAGGTGGAACTCTGTACCAAAAATTGCATATTTAAGTTTGTTCTCTGTATCTTTCCTAGGGGTGTTCAAACCTAAACATTTTATACGTTTTTCATGACATACAAAACGTTCTATATAATGATTTTGTCTCTGAAATACACTTCAAGCATTTTGCATGTACGGTTATGTGCATGCAGTGTGAAGGAGGTTTCAGCACCACAGACAGCTCCAAAATAGAACATAGCCAAAACCTTTCTTAATGAGTCTGTAAAATATTGAACTGAGGGTCCTATAGATTCTCTGGCAAATTTCTTTCTTTTTCCAAACACAAGCAACTGCTCGTTGACATCTTCATACTACAGACAATACTGTTCTTTTTTAAAACACGTCAGTATTGTTGTCTGTGGTAATGCAGGTACAGGGGATGAAGATTAGGTTGAAAAGGCTGGAGTTTTACTGTATCATTGAGAGATGTTGAGCTTTTTCAGTGATCCTGTAATTTATTGTTCTGAATTTTACATTTTGTGTCAGCTTGATCAGTATGTGGTGCAGAACTGAGGACTGGCCCTGCCTTTCAGTCTGTTTCAGTCTGCGTGTGCCAGTCAGTCTGTCAGTAATGTGTTCCCGACAGCAGTCCTGTAAGCCCTGCTCACTCTTTGAACTTGACAGTCTCTGTGTACTGGCAGTTCCACCTGTCCTTCTGTCTGATTGCTGTTTGCCTGTCACTGACAGATTATCCATCTGCTGTGGAGAGAATGCACTGACTTCACTGTCCCACAGATCTGATTTTGTTAAAAATTAGAGATACAACACTAATACTTATTGGCTTTTTAAAGTAAAGTGGGCCTTTATAAACACACCACTGCACAGCACAGCGTGAAATTCTTTCTCTGCATTTAATACATTCAACCCGTCACCAATGAGGGGCGCTGGGGAGCAGTGTATGTTGACGATACCTTGCTCAAGGGAACCTCAGTGACGAGGCTAGCAGTGCTGGGATTCAAACCTTCTGATTGCAGGGGCAACGCCCTAACCACTAGGCCACCAGCTACCCCATACAGTAAAGTAACAAACAGGCACCTCGGCTGCTGAGAGGTGCCTGATCATTCAGCTGTTTTATGCTCGGATGGTCTGTGAAGAAATTCTGCAAAGTTCCACCCCAGCAATACATTATATGACTTTGTGAGTTTCCTACTGTTTAAGAAATTTCATAATAGAGAACTGAATCATATATTTGACATTTCACATTTGTCAAATACATCCAAGAATACAGCAGTCAGTAGAGCACTCACTAACTTTTTAGCTCCTCAAAATTGGTGATATAATGGTAATATAAAGGTTTTATGGTTGATTCTGATGACAGTTTCTCTACAACTAAAACTGGCTGATTGATTTGGAACCAATTTTATCAACCTGTTATTTTAACCAGCTAATTTTCAGCACTCACAGCTGTTATTTCTGTTATTTCTTGCAATGCTATTCCTTCTTACCCATGTGCTCGCGAGAAGGTCTACCTCTTGGCCTGACGAAAAAATCAAGGGAATGCCAAACACATCAGACCCATTAAGATTCCAGAAAAGAATGAAGATGGCTATGTTTAAAGACAGAGAAATGAATAAACACGTGCTATTAAAATGACATTCAGAACGCTATGTGCTCATTTTTTATCATATAATATTGGAATGATAAACCATTACAAAAGGTTGGGTAATTATATAGGGCTAGCCCAAATGGCATGACTAATGGCATTCAAATATTTGCTCATTACATTGGAATTTGAGTCTATATTTGGATGCTTCATACTACAAACTACAACACATTTCAGCAAACATCTCAGAAAAGGGCCGTTGTTGTTGCTACATGGTAAACGGATAAAGTACATAAATAAATAAATTATAGATGGTTTGTTTCAGGCATCCATATAACCTGGCCAAAGTGCATTGAATTTTACAGCTAAATAAACCGAGATGCCTGAAATCACACTTGAAGGAGTGTTTTAAATTATTGGACAGAAGGAAGAATGCTCAGTGCAAAAGTAGCATGGAGGAGAAAAACACTGTTAACTAAAATCCCATGAAAAACACTTGCTGTATAACTTACATTCCCTCTTTTCTTGCTGTATAACTTACATTCCCCAATCACTGCTTCTATAGCAACATACAGCGCCGTAAGATGAAACTATTATCCGCCTTTTGTACATATATTTTGAACAGCAGTAATGGATTCTTCAATTTTTGATAATATCGGTTTTCATTTTGAGAATGAGTTTGTGAGTACCTGTTTGAAATTACCAACACATTTTTGAAGCCTATAAAAGGCTATTTGCGTCAGCCCTATAACTATCATGGTATTAAATTTTCAAACAGGCACTGGTCTAAAAATTGTCATATCGGCCAGGTCTGTCTTCCTGTCAAGGGCTTCCTGCCTGTCAGAGGCTGGGTTTGTATCTAGACTAAGTTAGGTCACTGAGGTGAGAGAGAGAGAGAGAGACAGAGATGGATGTAGCGAGGGTAATCAATACTGGTCCCTCTCACTGTAGCCAGCTTTCGAAATCGCAGTTTGTTGTTTACGCACCGCCCAGCTCCAGTGTGGAGCTTCCAGCCTCAGAGAACAGGGTGCTAGAATGCAATCAACACTCCATCAATTGAATGTGCTGCCATGTGTACGTGTTGTGTAGAACGCTGGCTTTTTAAAACAGGACAGCCCGCGGAATGGCCTCGATCGTCAGACTACAGTCACACTGACTTTCACACGGTTTCACCTCATAGAATCCTTTCCAGCAGTGTAGTCAATATGAGTTTAGGAAGATGTGTGGCAGCTCTTTTGCATACTAATGCCTGTACAGAGAGATGGATGTGCATGTGTGTGTGAGTTTGTGTGTTTGTGTGCTGTATGTTATTCTATTATGTGTTACCTAGGGCTGCACGGTGTATTGTTTATCATTATTATTGATATTGGCTTTTGCAATATTGATATATTGCAACAAGCACTATAGCAAATTACAGGCTCTTTCATTGTATGCTGTGAGGATTTTTACCAGCCTGTTTTTATTGGTGGATAATCAGGGCATTATTAATATATTATTACCATAAATTATGCAGAAATAGTGCAGTCTAAGTAATTGGACAACAACACATTTTAAAGGGCCCCTATAACATAGCGTAAACATCTCTGTTAAAGAAATCAAATTGAACTTTTTCCCTTGACTACAAACATGCCTATTCGGTCCTACAGCAGCGCCGCAGTGTTTTTCTTGTTCAAAGAGTAGAAACCCCCCCTTCTAATGATGTATCCTAAAAGTGGGAGGAATGTTTGAAAAACTACAGGGATTTTAAGGGACTGGCTCTTCCGTAATGATTTTTATAATGAAGAAAGAAGTTTGGTAGCCTTCATGACTGCTAGGAATGTCTTTTTTCAGCCATATAACTCCCGTAACTGCTTTTAAATCATCATTACATAGACAGAATAAATTACTCAGCTGACAGAAAGAGTCACAGAGTTACAGTTGGTAGATATGTTCCTAAATGAGTTCTGCCACTGGTAGAATGGGGGAAAACTTGGCTCAGGTGCCCATTTTTTGTTAAATAATAAAAGATAATGTTTTCTTTATGATTGTGCTGAGAATTACACTAAAGCATCTTGGTTGTATTTATTGGCTTACAGCTTAGCAGATTGGTTGAGATAGTTGAGAGGGCAGGGATGAGGAATGACACAAACCATAGAACTATGAATTCTGTCCAACCAAAGGGGCAGAGGGATATTTTTTGAGTTTGAGGACAGAATCAAAATCAAAGTCAAATTTTGTCATCTCAACCATATCCAGTATACAGAGAGACGAAAAGCTCAGGTTCCACAGTGTATATTTAGTGCAACAGACATAAGACATTGTGAAACAAAACAGTGCAAATAAGAAGTGTAGAATAAGGTAAGGGTGAGATTTAACCTGTCCTGAGTGTGTGGACAGATCTCTGTGCATTTTAGATAGATATAAGTCAAATAAAATGTGCAACGGTTGAGAAAGTGTGCAAAAATTATGACCAGTATAGACAGTATAAACAGTACATAAACAGAATGAAACAAGTAAAAATAGTGAAAATAACAGCCTGAGCATACATTCTTAAAGGTTTGTGCGTTCTTAAAGAATTGACCCTTCTTAAAAATTGTCCCTTTAATGAAGGTTACATCAGCTAAAGCCCTTCTCCTCTCGTTCGGACCTTTCTCTCTGGAGAACACTGGGTTTTCTGGGTTCTGAACGTTATCCCTCATGATGTTCCTGTTGTTGCCATGGCTGGACACTGAGTTCCCGTGCACAGCTATATATACAGCTCCCTCTCTCCCTCTCTCCTTCGCTGTCTCCTCCTCTCCCCCAGGCCCAGACAGATTTTCTGGGGGTAGTTTTGCTGCAAGTGAAACTTCTCTGAGTCACTAGCACTTTTTTTTTGTACTGACAGAAATAGCAAGTCTAAGAGTTTTTTTCACTGGTTGAATTAGCAGAGCTGTGGATAAGAACAAGACAACCTGTGAAATATAATTTTAGAAAGCATCTGCACCGCAGCACCTTCCATTTTTAAGGAAGGATTTGATTTGTTTCTCAGTGTGTGTTGGTGTGACAGACTGCATGCTGTGAAAGCGGATTCGTTTGTGTGTCCTCATCTGTGAATTGAGCAGCTGTTGTGAGCACAAGTGTAAATTACTGACCATTAAACCTTTGAAATCACTGCAATTGTCGGAGATCACAGAGGCAAGGTGTAATTTTGTGTCATTTAGGTCACACACCAATTTATTGCACTTTAAATTGCATAACGTTATTGATAGTTGTGCAGTCTCGCTTTGTGGGGTCAAAAACTTTCTTTATGCTTTTGGCACATTTTCAGATTTCTGATGGAAACATTTACAGACTTTAAGCTCTGTGAGACCAACACATCAGCTGAGTAGTATTATCCCCCAGTATTGATACACACACATAACACACATGGATTTTTACAATTGCATAGACATTGTGTATAATGCACATGCTCCACTCTTGTGTCCCCAATGAGGCCTTTGTTTGGGACCATGTAGGCTGTCCCTGCTGCTAGTAGGAGCCTCCTTTGTCTGCAGCCCTCTGGGATCTTGTGTATTCGCCATGTGCAGGCCTCTATAAGGTTCTGGATTGGTCTTGCTCGGAACCTGGTGTGTGTTCACTGTGTGCAGGCCTCTATAAGGTCCTGGATGGGTCTCGCTCTGAACCTGGTGTGTATTCACCGTGAACAGGCCTCTATTAGGTTCTGGATGGGTCTCGCTCGGAACCTGGTGTGTGTTCGCCATGTGCAGGCCTCTATAACGTTCTGGATGGGTCTCGCTCTGAACCTGGTGTGTGATCGCTGTGTGCAGGCCTCTACATGTGTCTAGATGGATCTCTGGTGTGTGGTTGCTTGGCGCAGGCCTCCCCTCGGCACACCACAGCACACGGCATGAACAGCACGAAATTCTTCTTCTGTATTTAACCCATTTAACACATTCACCGAAATAGCGGGCAGCCAGGAACACAGTGTCCGGGGACCGGTGTGTGGGGACGGTACCTTGCTCAAGGGTACCTCACTGATGCCATTGTCAGTCCTGGGGTTCGAACCCATGGCTTTCTGACCTTAGACAAACTCTCTACCACCAGGTGCGTGTCTTCCTGTTTTCAAATTAAAACCAGATCCCTGAACTCCTGCATGTGCGTCCCTGTTTCCATACCCACATAACACATTCAGGCTTTGGACCCTCTGGTGCTTTTCCCCTCTTCACACAGAGCGCCTCCACCTCCCTTCCCTTTGGCTCAGCTGGCCATGCAGGGACTTCTTATCATGCCATGAAGTGTGTGTGTGTGTGTGTGTGTGTGTGTGTGTTTGCATGAGAGGGTGGTGTATACCTGCGATATCTGTGATTGTTTGAGAAACATATTCTTTATGTAATCATGGATATCAGTGTTCGTATGTGCATGCGTGAGATGCAGCCTGTCGAAAGACACCTTTTCTTGCTGTTACTTGTCAGTTAACCTCGTCTTACCTGATAGATCATCAGTGATTTATTCAGAGACTGTGGGTGGCCCATTAAAATCTGCCACCGAAGTAGTTGGACCATATGCACGTTTACACTGTCCACAGTAAAATGGAATAGCAAGTGGAATTGGAGTATTCTGTAAGGGAGTAGTACTCCCTGTCCATGCGGTAGACTGGGAATTGTTTCCCCTTGTGGATGATGCCTACTACTGCACCAAGCAAGACTCAAAATAATACATCAAAATAATCCATTGGCTGAATGTATCTCTGCAATGCTGTATCCCTAGTGTTTTCTATCACTATAAAAGAACCACCATGCTGCCATTATTGTAGAATGCACTGCGACAGTTTCTGAACAAAAATTAAATCACAGAGGGCTTTATAATGATTTTGAGAAACGGTGGCGAATATGACCCTGATGCCTGACGTTGTTGTCAGTTAGTTTTGCAACAAGATTTAAGGACTGCAAGCAGAGCATTCATTCATATCGTTTGTTTTCAGAGTCTACGATTCTAACAAGGGTGTGCTCGAGCCTCTTCCAGTGTTGGGGCAAATGGAGGAAAACAACCCCGGACAGGTTATCAGTCCGTCACAGGACAAACAGACAAACGAATTCATGCACAGTCACACCCAGTGGCGCAGTCACACACCGTAACTAAAATGTCTGTATTTATATTGAAGACATTGTGATCCCTGGTTCCCTTTAAAGAAATTTGAGTCAGTAAGTTTCTCTATAATGAACATTCACGTCAAACCACTCTGAAGGACTTTAACATGGTGAAATTTTGGAGAAATTTGGAAAATCAGTGAACCTGTCTTTAAAGCATGTTTGCATATTCATAACTTGTGGTAGGCTTCATCCAGTGACTGGCAGTTACACACATACACACACAGGCTTCTGTCAGAGCCCACTGACAGAAGCCTGTGTGTGTTATTACTGTGCCAAAACTGTGCAGCCTGGCGGCTTAAGGCCTGTCATTACTGTCCTCATAAATACAGGCACAAATCAGCCTGTTTACAACACAACTGCCATGTCAGCTGCTCAAAGTTTGCTCTCTGTTTTGGGCCAAACTCGGCAGATTGAATCAAAGGAAAAGTCTACATTTCCTGAATTTTCAGGACGTTTTCATATCGCCGCTCAGATGGCCTGCGATGTACAATAAGACTGATGTCTGGGGGCTGATTTTGAATACACCAGGTTTTTGTCACTGTAAGGAGACATTTTCTGACACCTGACATCTAACATATCTAGAATATGTGCAGAGGTAAGACATTTTGTAGATCCCTACAGAGCTTCACAGTGCAACACTGCCATCTAGTGGAGCAATTTCTCTTTCTCCTCTCGCTCTCTTTCTCTTCTCTCTCTCTCTCTCTCTCTCTCTCTCTCTCTCTGTTGTTTGAATAGGCTTGTTGTACATTTTCATGAGCTCTTTTTTGTTTGTACATGGAGAAAACTGTTTGTTGCCGTCCCTACAAGTACTTCCAAACTGGGAACTTTACGGGAGACAGCAAAAATATTCTTCATTTCTAAGGGTGTTTATATTCCTAGTACTTTTGAGCTTTTCATTCATCGTGAAACTTTCACACATTATAAGGGCCACCTGCAGTTCGAATGATGTGTAAAAATGAACATAGTTTGAGAACGACTGCCTTAATGTGAGAGCAGTTTTTACACCTCATATTTTGTCCGCTAGGTGGCAGTGTTAACACATTTACTGCATTCACTGGACTGATGATCAGCAACAGAAGCAGTTCAGAGCCAGATTAACTCAGACAAGCTAAGGATGTCTTTGTTTCATCAGTGACCTTGACAACAAATCTGAATCCAGATCTGTGAGTTTAGATCTAAAAGTGCAGTGCAAGTCTGAATTATGATCTGGAATCAGGTCCCCTTCTTTAAAACTGAGGGGCACATCCCTCTTTTGCCCTACAGTTTTAATGAAGGGGACCTGATTCCAGATCATAATTCAGACTTGCATTGCACTACTGTATGCATAACTCCTCATTCATCTTCAGATTTCCACGCCCTGCCCCCAGCATGAGTTCATACATCTTCAAACTGCAGGTTTTTTTATTCTAATTGCATAAGCAGCAACTCCAGAGTGGCCTCATCACTAATAAACCAGCTTTGAAATCATCCTCATGTTATATTCACTTGTTTTTTTTATTACTCCCCTGTGGAGTGTGCCAGCTCTATCCCTCTTTTCCTGTGCTCCGCTCAGAGAGGTGGACAACTTGTGTATGTGTGTGTGTGTGTGTTGTGTAACGGAACTCGTTTTATATTCGCTTGCGACATCAAAGCTCCTGTTTGTGTCTATGGTAAAGCGAGCCATCTCTGCTTCGTGTTTCAAACTCTAACTCCCACCCTCCTTCCGAACATCTCTTTTCACTCTTTTCCTCTCCTCCTGTCTCCATTCACTCTCTCTCTCTCTCTCTTTCTCTCTCTCTCTCTCTCTCTCTCTCCCTCCCTCCCTCCCTCTTTCTCTCTCTCTCGCTCCCTTTCTCTTGCTCATTCTCTCTCTCTCTGTCTCTCTCTTTTGCTCATTCTCTCTCTCTCCCTCTCTCTCTCTTGCTCATTCTCTCTCTTTTTCTCTCTCTCTCCCTCCCTTTCTCTCTCTCTCCCTCTCTTTCTCTCTCTCTCTCTCTCTCTCTCTTTTAGACTCAGCAGCATGTCCTCAGCAGGATGATGTTCTTTAGATATTTTCTGAGCTGTGGTTCTGCGAGGCACTTCAGAAATCTCGTCCTCTCTAAGGCTCGAGCTGCTTCGGACATGACTGACCCTCGTTTCCCCGACATCCTCCTCCTTGCCTTCCTCTGTTCTCCCCCTCAGCTGTACATGCTGCCAGCCCATTTCCCCCAGTCAACCTGCCTACAAGGTTCTTTGGAGAGATTCCAGAGAAGAACCTCCTTTGGTTCCCTAAGAAGCCTTTCAGTGGGTGATTCAACCTGAACTCAGCCTGCCACATCTGATAATGTGTCTTATAATATATATAATATATTATTATTCCATTGCTTTTATGTAGCAAGTAAAACACAACACCAGTGAACTAAAACACACACAGTAGAAGTGACTGTCTCCTGTGAAGTAACAGAATTTGGCAGCATTTTTCCTTCAAAGCTGTCCTGTGAAATCCAGTATTATCAGTTTGCAGAGAAGCGGTGGTGCTTCACATAACTCGGACACTTCGCCCTCCCTGTGTTATCAGTGTCATGTGATAGGAGGAGACGCAGCTTGCAGGTGGAATTGAGCATTACAAAAAAAAGTCCATGGGCAGTCTGCTTTGAGGATTGTCTTCTCACTTTAGACACAGGGAAATGTGTCTAAAAGGCTGACCATAAATTACCGCTCACTAAAAGGTTTTGCCAGGAGATTCTTCTACAGCATGACTCCATGTAGTGCTTTTGGCACCTTCAAGTCATTGTGAATCGTTTGTCATAACACATTTTCCTTCCGTACCGTGTGTTTGAATGATCAGGGAAAGTCTCAGAACAAACAGCGTGCTTTCGCTTGATGGTAATTGATGGGAGCTGAAATGTTCTATTATTGCTTAATATACAAAACCCCACTGGTGCATGGAAACATAATCAACAGATCAGAGGGAACTTTAGAGGTTATGATTGGGAAGGAAGCATTTTGCCTTTAAATGGTGTCACATGGTAAACTTAGCTTCAGGGATGTTAAAAAGTCAGTTTTGATTCCAGAGAATGTACTGTCAAGAAGACCTCGCACCAGTCTCTGTACAGGAGAAGGTAAAATGTTCTTTCATAGTTATGTAAGAGTTTATAAATCACACCGTGTAATTCTGGTGTTTTCAGATGTCGTACAGAATATAAAAAAACTGAAAGAAGATGGGGTGTGTGACATTTTGATGTTGAGAAAATATCAGAATCAGAAAAGTTTTTTGGTCCCGGAGGACATTGCTTATGTAATGACTGCTGAGACACACAGAGACACAAGAACAATATAAAGTCTAAATAAAATCAAAATAAAAATCTGCAGAAAAAGCCTCAGTATGAAAATGCACTATGCCATAATCAGAAATGCTGTGTATAAAAACTAAATATTAGTAACACAGTTGAGTGTAGCCTACCAACATAGTCTTGATAGATGATAGTCTTTCATAAACCATTTGCACCACTGATCTGTTAGGATATCTTTTATAGTTTTGTTATTCTGTTGCACTATTGTTTTTGTATTTTTATATTCTCTATTGTCTTATCTTTATTCCACTCGTTGCACTGAGCATGCTCATGACAAAAGAATTTCCCTCTGGATAAATAAAGTTCTTTCTTATCTTCTCTTAGTCTGGAGAGCGTTATTGCACTTAGTAGAGATAGGTAGTAATATTAAGTAATAAAAAGTAACATTGACATAAGTACTAGCACCTGGATAAGCCTCATCCCATGAATCCTTGCTTCTGCGTCCTAACTTTACTTCGTCACCTTGTCTGAAATGTCGCTGGTATCGCTGCAGCTGTGAAAAGCCTGTCAGGTGTATATGATCCTCGATATAACTCTCCTGTACCGAAAACCGAAATAAATTATTATTATTGAATTACTAAAAGCATGTATCTGTTACAAAACTATGAAAATATTTATTTAGCATTCAAAAAATGCACAATGTAAAATTAAATTTGAAATAAAATATTTTACTTGGCCCCATTCATGAATAGCCTAAAAGCAAGATGGCTGAAATATTATACAATT